>BQNB010089257.1:0-27450 GCA_026074375.1 Tanacetum coccineum
CGATTTTGACGTTTCTTATGCCCACGCTTTCGTATTAGGACGAGTTATCAAAATTTGATATTTTCATATTTTTAACCCTATGATGAACAGTACTTTTTACTGTTCACACCAGTTATAAAGTTATTTTTATAGTTTTAATTATCGTAAAACCCGTAAACGTCATACCGTTTTTAGTGATTCTTTCGAGTACGTTATCGTAATTGAAAGTTCTACTTATTTATGAGGTTCACAAAAATAATTATTTCTGTCATGAACAGTAACTTTTATAAAAAAGTATTAATTGTCGTAAACTCGCGAAATTCATAACTCGTTCGTTATTAATTGAAAAATTACGATTCTTATCATTTTGAAATCCTAAAAATATGTATAATTTGTTAAAAATGGCAAACTTGCTGTTTGAATAATTTTTATAAAAAGTTTTTTATAAAAATTCTTTTACGACTCCATTTATTAACGTATAACTTGTTTTTTACCGTATCTTTTTCGTTATTAATCCGTTTTTTGAGTTTCTTACCTTTTTGGAATCGTCATGAGACGTACTATATTTATAAAGTATAATATATCTGTTACAAAATATGAACCAAAACAGCCCCTATATATCTTTTGGGGTTTATTTATATAACTTTGTTTTTATATACTTTTTAACTACAAGTTTATACCTGAACTTTTTATACTTTAACAAACATGTTACCATATTTATAATTCCTTTATTCCATGATATTATCAATCACATCTCATATGAAAAATTATACAAAATCATAATCACAAGTAAGTTATCCATTTAACATGTTTAAAACCCTAAATGGTGATTTAGTTATATAGAATATGTAAACACATAAAATGATAACTGTAAAGACAAAAACGGTTTTAGATAACCTTATGGTGATGTAATATGATAACCGACACAATCCAAACCCTTGTTTAGATTATAAACCAAAGCTTGCAAGATCTTGAAACCCTAAACCCTAATCTTCTATTTTTCTTGTTTAACACTTGTAAAGGTTTAACCAAACCTTCAAAACACCTTGAGGTATCTTAGATATGTTGTGTGTATGCTTGTATATGTTGGAAAATAAGTTGTATGAATTATTTAAAGGGGGGTTTGTTTGCCGTGGGCTTCAAAGAAGAAAAAGGGAGAGAAAATAGTTTTTTTTTGTTAAGTGATAAAGAGTTGTGTACTTGTTAACTCTTGCATGAAGTAGTATACATATATAAGGTAGTATAATGCTAGCTATCTTTGACCAATTTTCAAAAGGGGGGGAGATGTGGGGCGTTGGGAACAACAAGAGGAAAACAAGGAGGAGGGTCTTAAGGAAGACTAAGTTAGTCTTTACTAACTTGGTCTTCTTGGTCCCCTAAGAAGAGAGTGATCCCATGAAATCAAGGGAATACTAGCTAGCACTTTTTTTTGATAAATCAAAAAGATGTATTACTTGCATTTGTTAAAAGTTGGAAGTAAATGGAAAGGTGTAGTTTTATTAATCAAGTGTATGTAATTGTTTGTTTTGTGTATATATATAGGACGTGTATATGTATGCATATGGGCAAAGTTTTATAAACTTTGATCATTGTATATAAACATAGGTATTCGTTAAAGCGTAGAAAAGTTTTGGTGGTTCCGGGAATACTTAAACGTAATTTATCGCGAAACATAAACGTTTTACGTAACCGATAAAAATAAAACATAATAAGTAAATTATTACTTTAGTAATAATAATAAAATGATTGTTTGACGTAAACTTTGGTGCCCGTTTACGTTGATTGGTGATTTTTAGTTTACGCGATTTGACGTAACGATTAAAATTAAAAGCAAACGCGTACGAGAAAAATAATAACTAGTGCATTTAATATCGTCGTACATTGATCAAAAATACGGATTGTTACAGTCCTTCCCCGTTAAATGAGCCTTGTCCTCAAGGCTCAAGTTGCGACACTTGACGAAAGTACGGGTTCAGAGAAAAGATGCGGATATTTCATCCGGAATTGGTCTTCATGTTCCCAGGTATACTCAGCTCCTTGCCGAGAGTTCCAACGGACTTTGACTAATGGAATTCTTCTTCGCTTTAGATTTTCACACGCGTTCCACTATCAATAGGTTTCTCAACAAAACGTAATTTTCATCAATCTCGTTCTCATCCAAAGGCAACCTGAACATCTGCCTTCTGGCGTTGATAAAGTGCTTCATTAAAATTTCGTGGCTTCTTGAGCATTATTTGCTTTAACTGCTTGATATATTTTAAGTACTGGCAAATATAAAAACAATACTACTATTTTTATATAACATAATAAATCGTGTAAAAATATCTCAAGCCAAGCAATATTTCTTTAGTTTCGAACAACATGAAACATGTCGTGGACACAGCTTAGCTTCGGGGTAACTTCATCGAAGCACCGGATCCAAACACGCTCCACGATTCAAATGGTCCTACATAACGTGGTGCTAGCTTTCATTTCTTACAAATCGTACCACTTCCATTCCATGGAGATACCTTAAAGTAACACTCGTCTCCAACTTGAATTCAAAGTTAACGCCTCCATATCAGCATACTTTCTGCGACATCCTAGCCCCGTCTTTTAAATCCTTTCCTTATTTGAACAATCTTTTCAGTCGCTTCTTGCTAAATTCTGGTCCCAACAAGTTGACTTTTCTCCAACTTCAGTCCATATCACGGGGATCTACATTTCTGCCCTTACAGAGCCTCAAATGGGTAAACACTTAATCCGTGTGTAACTGTTATTAATAAAAAACTCATCAATGGATGATGAGTATCCCAACTGCCCCAAATCCTAACAAAGCTCGAAGCTTATCCTCCAGTGTCCTGAATAGACGCTCACTCGACCGTCAGTCTAGGGATGGTAAGCCCCGCCCCGTTTTTTTTTAAAAAAAAAAAAATCATGTAATATCCTTGTACCAATGCTTCCTGAAGAGCTTGCCATGAAGAGTGACGTGAATCGACAAAATTCAAAACGGTCCCTGAAATGATTGACACCCAAGCACACCATGTCTCTGCTACAATCTCGTTGATATAAATCTTTGCTAACTTCTCTATTTTGTAGTCTTCACGAATAGGTAACAAGTGAGCTGACATGGTCAGTCTATGCACAATGACCCAAATCGTAATCATAAACCACATTGCGGCTTTTAGGCAACTTTGTGATAAAGTCCCATTGTTAACTTTTTTCCCATTACCAAACTCGAGGCATTTCTGGTTGTTGAAGAAATCCTGAGTGGTTACTGATGTCTGCTAATCTTAGAGCACGTAAGAATCTGCTAAACATACTCAGCAATGTTCTCTTCATACCAGGACCGCTAATAATAATTCTCGTCAGATCATAGTACATCTTATCTGCACCCGGATGTACTGAATATCTAGATGTATGAGCTTCATCCATGATCAAATTTCCTTACATCACCAACCGATGGAATTCAGAGACGATCAAAGAAGTAAATTTCACCAATCATCTCGTGCTACAAAACAGTGGCTTTCCTAATCCTCTAAGCCATTCATCCGGGCTTTGAGAATCCTTGAACAGCTTCGCTCTGCGCTCAAAAATCTTAGTCTTAAGTCCGAAATGAATAGTAATACCTCAGAGCACGTACTCGGCTGGCTTGAGTCTTTCTTTCTGCTTCAAGGAATCTACCACCCACATTTGTCCTTGCCTGGGTTGTATTTGACTCGACAATCATAATCACTAAGCATTCGATCCACCTCCTTTGCGCATATTCAACTCTTTCTGATCAAGATTACTTGGAGACTCTTGTGGTCCAGAAAAATGACACTTTTCGTTCCATAAAGATAATGGTCTCTAGATTTTAAGGGCAAAACACACCGCACCCAATTCCATCCCGTGGTGGTATAATTATTATCATGTTAGCTTATACGTCTGACGCGTATGCTAATCACTTTGCCTCGCTGCTCAGCCCGCAGCAACCAAAACCTTGTTTTGATGCATCACAAATAAAACCACAAATTCTCGGGCATCGGGAGTGCCTACCACAGGAGCATTTGCATAGTTTCTCCTTAGAATTTGGAAAGCTTCATCTTGCTTATCTCCCCACACATAATCCTTATTCTTTTGAGACAACAGGTGAAGGAGGCTTGCGATCTTGGAAGAAATCTCATAAATCTCCGGTAGTATCACCTCCAATCCTAGAAATGAACGATTACTGTTGTGACTCAGGGTCATCCGTTCTTGACCGAACTCAACTTGAATAGGAGCCACGTGGATAACCGTCACGGTTGCCCACATGTCCTAGTAATTGTACTTCTTGTAACCAAATTCGCACTTTGCAAAATTTGGCGTACAAACTTCTCCTTTAATAAGTAAGTCTAAAATCGTTTTCAGTGACTTCATGCTCTTCTTTCCTACCTTTGATTAGATAAGATGTCGTCAATGACATAATTTCGATTTTGTCTAAAATACGGCATGCAGACAGCGGTTCATTAAGCTATAAATAGTTCTAGGCGCATTTGTCATCAATATGCATGACTGTGGAACTCAAAGTGTCCATACGTGATCTAAATGCGGTCTTCGATATTCTTACTCTCGAACCTTAAACTGTGATATCCCGAATGAATATTGGGATCTTGGAGAAATAACACGAGTAGAAGAAGAGCACCTTGTAAATTGTCAAACAAGTCATCAATTCTGGGAGAGGGTAACGGTTTCTTTATAGTCCCAACATGTTAGTTCCCTGTAGTCCAATAACACATTCTCCTCGAACCGACTTTCTCTTGACAAAGAGCACGGGTGCTCCCTAAAAAAACATGTGAGTGACATTGTCGAATAAAACCCTTCTCTTGAATCTTTAAGTCTGGTTCGACAATTCTAATAAACATTTTTTGAAAGGGGCTAACCGGTATGGAGATCCTAACACTGGCGATGTGCGCCAGGTGATCAATCGATTGCGAAATTCCTACCTCTCGCACATGAGTTAAACCTATCAGAATCATCTGGAAATACCTCAGGGAAATATCGTAACAACACGATGTCATCAGCATTTTCTTATCAGCCTTATAAACACGCAAGTGATCAAGATCCTTTCCGGCTTCTCTCCTTGAACTTCAAGAATCTCGCCATTCTGAAGAGAATATCGGACAATCATTCTCATAAATAAGCAATCGATGAGGAGCCGGTGGTATCCAAACTCAATCCTTTCCAATGATAACAACAAACACTTCCTAGCCGGGTTGGCAACAAGCTATTTTTGAAACACATATTTAACAAGACAAGGTGCAAATACGTAAAATTGGTAATTGTGCTAAAACAACTTTTGCCGTCTGCTAATTCGATTTCCATAACTAGTATTTAAAGTGGCTGGGCAATATCAATAAATGTGTAAATACGCAGAAGATACAAAACTCTTCCTCACACCCAATCAAAGAGAATACAAGCTAGTGATCATTTAAGAAGAAGTACCCGTGACCACATCGATTCTGCGTGGATTTTTTCAATCACCACATAAGCTCTCCCACGAGCGCCATCATTCTGCTTGGTTCCCTGGCTTTCGGACACTTCTGAAATGTCCTTTCTTCACCACAACTATACCCGAAACAAGTCACATTTATAGAAGTCATTATCATCACCCATGAAGCCTAACTCGACAATCCTTCTCCATTGACCTATTCTTTGACATCTCTGCGCTTTGAGGACAAACGGTCATGAATAATTAAGTTGCACCGGTTCATTTTGGTAAATTTCCAGCATAAATCTATCCTCCAGCTGGGCCTATCAGCATATGCCCTGACAGGTCTCCTGTCTCCGTTTTGTTGCTGTATGATGATTGTTTGTTTCGGTACGGTTATTGTTGTTTTGTGGTTTATTTTGTATTCTGGTTTATTGTTGTTGTTTTATTCTCTGGTTTGTCTTCCCATTTCCTTTATTGCTTTCCTCAATTCTTGCAGCCCTACCCTGAAACTGATGCTTCGAAAGCCTCCATTTCACTGGCCATATGATTGCCTCATGCAGAGTCGCGGGGCTTGAAGAAGTGAATGTTCCTTTGATTCTTCAGAAACCCACGAATGTAACTTTTCAATCTCTTACTTTCAGTGGATACCAATTCACAGGACACATCAGAACGAGTTCGTGGAAACGATTATTGTAAGCTTCATATCATTCTCCTTTCAGAGTCAAAGTCCAAAGTTCTTGTTACCATCCTTGATTTCATTAGTTGGGCAGTATTCAGTGGCATCATAGCTTTATGTTGCTCCAGGGATCTGATTAGCATTAGCATGTCCTAAAGTCGGAAAACATTTCCGTTCTACCATTTAGAGCACGACCTACGACGTGCACATAGCAAACTTCACTTTGTCATCTTCAGCACATTTGCAAATTTCAAACACTTGCTCCATCTTTTCGAACCAACATTTCAGTCCGACTACACCTTCAGTCCCCTTAAAAGAGTGAGGCTTTCCATTCATAAATGTCTTATACGAACATCTATGCATCTCTGTTCACAAGGTTCCTCCATTATTTGTTTGATCCAGAATCCACCAGCATTTTTGAGGATCACACTAGTCTTTTCATATTTTCCCAATGCCTTTGCCACATAGAGACAGCGCTTTTCCCACTATCTTCCTAAACAGATTTTTTCTTAAATCTCCTGGGCGGCATGATTCTGGCAACACAAGTACATTTCGTTGAGAATTTGTAAAGGTATGGCAAGAGTCCATCACATCATGTAAATAATGGAGAATGATATAAATAATCATAAAGTAATCAGGATAGTCGATATTTATATAATTGATCAATAAAAATAGATATTGATATGTCAAAAGATAGACGTAAGAGATCGAATTTAAACCAAGTATTATATATATAAGATTATATATAATGCAATAATGACAATCAGTAAAGTAAGTAAGGATCAGGGAATATACGCGCGCGTATATCGATAAGCGATAAGGATTTCTGTATATTAAAAAAAAAAGAAAAGAAAACCTTTAAACTTTGTGGTTATAGACTAGGTTTTGAAAATGACCCAGTTCCCTATAACCTTGGCTCTGGTACCATCTGTAACACCCCCAAAATCAGGTAGCAGCGGAATGGTAACATTGGGGTGCTACGTCAAAGTACAACAATCAAGATATAGGAAACGACCATAAATGGACGTTTTAAGATAAGATTTCATTCGATGCCATAGCAAAATATCAGAGTTCATACATTAGGTCCCATAAGTTTTAAAAGTCATAAACATTCTTAATTAAACAAAAGCTTCATAATACCAAAAGATGACTTAAGTTTTTAAAGATAATAAAAGTTGCATAAACTTTAGATAAAACACAGAATCCGTCTTCATTGATATCCGCCACGGCTCCGTCCAAATCTTCATACCTAACCTAAATTAATGCTAAAAGTCCAACACAAATGTTGAGTGGAAATCATAGGTTTAATATCGTGTAAAAATGTGACCACAAGATCGAAGTAATAGTAGACTCTGAAACACATTCAGTAGTCCAAAACGTTTATTATTGCACTAAGCTCATGACCCCGAAGCCTTAACTAGATTTGTGCCCCAATCAGAATATAGGATGCTTGCCAACAACCTAACACCTCTCAATGTTAAATGCACCTTGATCAAACTAGTGACCCAAGGAAAGGTGGGGATTGTCAGTCCCGATAGATCTATCCACAACACTCGCGCTTACTACAATAGCAATTAACGGTTCATGATAAATAGGGACTTCACGGCAATAAGGTAACTTAGCAATAATATTCAGGCATAAATCTGGATAGCATACACTTTGTAAACACTTTGAAAACACTTAGAAAAACACTTGTGTCCAATAGTAAAACAAGCAATGTAATTCACCCCGTAGATTTTGTAAAACAATCACGTAGTAAAAAGGGGGCTATGAACTCACCTCGAGTGAATGGTAATCAACAAGTATTCACAATAGAAAAATGCGTCACGAAGGAATCCGAAGGCAACCTAATCCAATATAGGTCGTATAAGTACTAAACACTTTGATTATTTATAGGTCGTATAGCTCATCATACCAAAGTCGTTCGGGCTATCTAATTAAAGGTTCTGTAGTGACGAATGAGGACTAGGACACTTTAAATCGTAAACTCCAACAACTCGTCGATTACGCCACCTCCGAAGAGGCCTATTATGAAATCCCCTATACTCATAGTCACTTTGATACTAAAAACCACATATAATTCATATACGCAATATTCACCACTAATCGTTTTAGTGAAATCGTATTTATAAAGTAAAAACGTTTATAAGTATACTTTTAGTAAAACTGGCTAACATTCTCGTTTAATCCGTTTCTTTTCGTTCCTACAGTACATGCTTTTCGGTATTAAGACGATTATCAAAAATATAAAACATTTCAAAATTTGAGTTTTTCTGATGAATAGTGATTTTTAACTTTACTGTTCAAGAACAACCGCGGGTGGGCTCTGGGGTGGGGAGGATGGGGGTGGAGGTATATAATTTATTATCTAAATCTCGTAAATATCGTAACTTATTTGTTTTAAACTCCGTTTTTTTAGCGTTCTTTCGAGCACGATTCTCGTAATAAAAGTTATATCATAATAAATGATGTTTTAAAAATTAATTTCCTAATATGAATAGACTTTTATAAAAAAGTTTTATAAAGGTATTTATCGTCGTAAAATCGAAACTAGCGTATCTTCTTCTTTATATAAATCTGGTTTTCGAGTTCTACATTTTGTGAATCGACAGTAAGGCGTATATTTATAATAATGAAAACCCCTATTTGTTTGATTTCGAATCAAAACGCCCCTTTTTGTATCTTTGTATAAAATAATTGTTATATACTTGTTTTATATACCTTTCAATAATTTAAAATACCACAATTTCTTTATAACTCTAAATATACTTATGTCATATATATTATATAGTCCAAGATCCATAATTTGTCCATTAGTCCAAGATCACAAGTTCCTAACTTCACATAAAATCATAACTTTCCTTAATTAACTTTTAATCACTAGTTTATACTTAAACATTTTCCACTTAAACCAACATGTTAACATACTTATAATCTCATTATTCCATGATATTACCAATCACATATCATATGAAAAAGTGTACAAAATCATAATCACAAGTAAGTTATCCATTTAACATGTTTAAAACCCTAAATGGTGATTTAGTTATATAGAACATGTAAACACATAAAATGATAACTGTAAAGACAAAAAGGGTTTTAGATAACCTTATGGTGATGTAATATGATAACCAACACAATCCAAACCTTTTTTTAGATTATAAACCAAAGCTTGCAAGATCTTGAAACCCTAAACCCTAATCTTCTATTTTTCTTGTTTAACACTTGTAAAGGTTTAACCAAACCTTCAAAACACCTTGAGGTATCTTAGATATGTTGTGTGTATGCTTGAACAATATATTTTGGAAAAATAGTTGTATGACTTATTAGAAAGGGGGTTTGTTTTGCCGTGCTTTCACAGAAGAAAAATGGGAGAGAAAAATGGTTTTATTTGTTAAGTGATAAAGAGTTGTAAACTTGTTAACTCTTGCATGAAGTACTATACATATATAAGGTGGTATAAGGCTAGCTATCTTGACCATATTCAAAAGGGGGGGGGGGGGAGGAGAATGTGAGGGCATTGGTAACAACAAAAAAGGAAAACAAGGAGGAGGGTCTTAAGGAAGACTAAGTTAGTCTTTACTAACTTGGTCTTCTTGGTCCCATAAGAAGAGAGTGATCCCATGAAATCAAGGGAATACTAGCTAGCACTTATTTTTGATAAATCAAAAAGATGTATTACTTTCATTTGTTAAAAGTTAGAAGTAAATGGAAAGGTGTAGTTTTATTAATCAAGTGTATGTAATTGTTTTTTTTGTGTATATATATAGGATGTGTATATGTATGCATATGGGACAAAGTTTTATTAAAACTTTATCATTGTATATAAACATAGCAATCGTAAAGCGTAAAAAGTTTGGTGGTTTCAGGAATACTTAAACGTAATTTATCGCGAAACGTAAACGTTTTACGTAACCGATAAAAATAAAACATAATAAGTAAATTATTACTTTAGTAATAATAATATAATGATTACTGGACGTAAACTTTAATTTGTTTGGTGCCCGCTTACGTTGATTGGTGATTTTTAGTTTACGCGATTTGACGTAACGATTAAAATTAAAAGCAAACACGTACGAGAAAAATAATAACTAGTGCATTTAATATCGTCATACATTGATCAAAAATACGGATTGTTACAGAAATGTGATCACATATAATGGACTCTGTGCACTCTACACTTAGCATGTACTACGATATCGATGCACATGTTAAGGGGGAGTTTTTAGTGATAATGAAAAACTTTTAAAGTGTTAAATCTTTTGATATTTATATCAAACACTTTGATTGAACTTTTCAAACATTTTGGAAGGATGTGATGAAATACCCAAAGACCCGAACCATGTATTTAAATTATGAAGTTATAAGGTGTTAGACATAGTATTCGAAATCCTATGATTCCAGCCAGAATCGGAGGGATCATAACCCAGGGATATCCACTAATATGTTAGAAGTCCTTAGGATAATGATACAAAAGGAGATAAAGTGAGATCGTAAGAGTAACGACTAGAGATGGAGCTATTACTCGGAATAAACCAACAAGGTAAAAGTCTGAAGTCTCGTAAGCCTGAAGTGGATGAAGAAAGAAAAAGAAAAGTTAAAATAAAAGTGTGAAAATAAAGAAGCCCTTCCTTACACTTAGGCAGAAATCGGGATCAATAAATAATCTCAGAAACTCTAAGATTATTTTCTGACAATTGAAGACATTCAAGACCCATGACGCTATGCACAACCCTCCCTTGTCCACTCAAGGTCTCTCACAGACATTTGTTTCATTTCTCACGAATTAAACGCAATTTCTATCGAACGTCCCTCACTCTCGAGTTAGTTGATATTGAAAAGGTGGCAGTCTGCTCCAGCCTCCGATCACTAAAAACAAAGTGCACTACTGAGTCTAGAGCCAAAAGAGATCATCCATAAATCTCATTAGGACACTTATTCATTATAAACTAGTTTCTCACACATTGTGAAAACTAGTAATATCATTTGAGTCCTACGCATTATCCTTGTGATTTTGCCAGAACATCCGAGTGATACTTAAGTATTCACAGTGAAGATGGAAATCCTGCTTGAGCCAACATCAAACAAGCTCATGGTAGGTGACTTGTGCGATTCTTATGAATCAAACTTGTGACAACTGGAAAGCAACAATGGTGCGATTCTTATGAATCAAACTTGTTCCAAGTTATGAATCGACGATTAATGAATTTTTGAATTGCTTAAAACTCTCGATGTGTCACAAAACCACTTTAGCAAGTGGCACGTCGATTGATTTTCAAATCAATTTTATTATTCAATCGGTGAGACAGTAACTCACTGGTTTACTCTTATCGTGTTGTCTGCTTTGAGACGTTCTGATAATGAGAACATGCTGAGTTTGATGAATCTGATACACATGTGTTAGAAAGATTCTATACTTCAGCCTGGAAATCTCTGGTCAGGAATTCTTCCTTAAATTGAATCTACCTAATCACAGGTCGATCCTCACGGATTCGAAGGTACTCCAACTAAACACGGGCGAATGACAAAGCCATGTTCCTCCCCCCACTTTATTGCTAACTGTTTTATTTCAAGAATATATAAAGATGGACATAGAGGTACCTGATCCCAGCTGACTCACAGATTCATAGCCACATGCTCATACCCGACCGACAAATATAAAGACATCATGAAAGCTCAAGTACATGTTTCAAGACTTCCGCTACTCTGATACCGTACGTCCTTCTCAAAGCGACGAAGTGTTAAAGTTAAAGAACTTCGAGAAAGATGCATAATTACAGCTTTCAAGTTATCAAATCAAGAATGGTATGAGCATGTCGGTCCAAAAGTCACAAGTTCACAAGATGGCAAAGTTTACAAGATGGCGAAACGAGATTATGCTTGGTTGATGATCTCAAGTTGCTCAAGATCACATTTTTCACAAACAAGTCAAGATAAAGGAACAAGCTCGAGCCTAAAGTCAAAGATCACTACAACAATTCACAAGTTAAAGATTGAAGTTAAAGACTACGAGCTCAAGACTAAAGTCAAAGCATAGTATGCTAAGTTTAAATTTTTGTAAATTGGAGTGACCTCCCTTAGGGGGAGATTGTTAGGAACAAGAAAAGTCTCGGTCACTTCCAATATTAACTAGTCAAAGCCCGTAGTTAGTCAATGTTTTGTTTATAAGCTAATATGGCCCAAAGGCCCATGGAAAGCCTTACAAGGCCCATGGCCGGCCACATTTAGAGTATAAATACCCTCTCCATGCCTTGGAGAGGGCGTTGGTTGGTTGGTTGTATGTTTCATTTCACTTAATGCATTTCATGTTCTTTACTTTCTCTCACTAGAAAATACATCATTCCTTCCACTTTCTCTCTCTAGTTTTTGGTTCATATATCAAAGATTACTTGTATTCTACAATTGGTATCAAGAGCCATAGAGTGATTTGTTTAGTTTTGTGTTTGTTTTCTTTTTGGTTTGTTGGTTTTTCCTTTTACTTCATACGTATATTTCTTCTTTTTCTTTTGTTTTCGAAGCTTAGTCATACACTAAAGGATCATTTACTTAGGTAAAGTTGATCTAGTAGTGGGGGTAATTTGATGTCTTCAAATAACGTTATTTTTTATAGCATCATTTATCCCATGTATAAATTTAACCCATTTTGTATAATTATTGCAAGAATTGTTACTTAATCGTTTGTATTTGAGAATTACAGTAATTATGGAGTACTTGGTGAAGATTGACTAAAAGGCACGCATTCTGGAGCTTAAACGAAGATATTTTGAAGATTACTGTTCTGAGATCCAATACGTCGTATCCATCAAGGAAGATACGGTGTATCTGTGCCTGCACTCACCAAAGACAACAAAGGAAACAAGACCAATACGCCGTATCCAGGAAAGGAAATATGCCGTATTTAAGCTATATGGGAATAAAATATTCTAAAAGATATCAAATGTGGTCCCTACTCCAAGAAACCTCCAATACTCGTATCTAAGACATTGGGATATGCCATATCGATACCGTCTTCTGACCTTATAATAGAAAAACTCAAAAAGTAAGTTTTGAAGTGAGCTAAATATATTCTCGATCCTAAACCATAATAAATTCAATTTTTAGAGGAGAAAAAAGTGAGCTAGGCAAAGGTCGAGGCAACGCGATTTAATTCCATAGGAGAAAACGTGTAATTTCTTATACTCTTGTAATCGTTAAGTTTTTGGTATCATTCGTTAACTCGATTAGTTTACCTTGGCTAAATCATTACTTTTGTATTAATTATGACGTTTGAAGGCTAATACCTTCGGGTATTAGCCATTGTTATGAAGTTCTTAATGTTTGGTTGTTTATCTTGATTTCTTAATTTATCGTTGAATTGCTTTGTTTATGTTTATCAATTTATACTTGTTTACGTGATTAAGTATGCGACCTATCATTCAACTAGGTATAGTCCTACATATTTAATCGCCTGCAACTTCGGTGTCAACTTCGGTGATGTTTGGGCGTAGGCTAAGAGTCTGGGATAGCTCTCCATATTGCAATTTATATATCTAGAATCATAGGATCACAAATATTGACCTATCCTTGACTTTAGTTTAGTGAGCTTTGTTGAGCGACAAGGTGACCTTGGTATCAACAAGTACGTTCTTATTCCATTGGTAAGGACTCGGACAATAGACTACTAGTATATAAAGATCCGTTAAGCAGTAAGTGGGTAAAGTCTCTATGAGCTAGGGTTTAACAAGATCACCATTGCCTTAATCCCTAAGATAGATTATAATCAGCAAATAAGGATGCTTTATGCGGATGCGTTTAATTGTAACAGAATTCTACGTGTCTAGGTCTTAGGAAGAAGAAACACCTAAGTCTTAAGAATGATATGCCGCTTCGAGATAAGTAATCATTGCACTAATAAACAAACCAACGTTCTGATTGGATTAATAATGGTTAATACAGTTTTTTTATATTTGGCTAGACCGCTCTTTTATCTTCTGTTATTTTGCTTGCGTGTGTTTTTGTGTCTTGAATTGGTTTTAGTCACCACCATACCCGTGCCAGTCTCTCAGACTAAAACCCCCTATATCTATTAGATTTAGGATTAACATATGTTTAGCATAGGTTTAGCGTAGATTAGACTAACTTAGATTTGAAAATCCAAAGTATTAATAAATTGAAATTGTTCCTCGCTCCAAGTGTTCGACACCCTACTTATCACGAAACTCCCATGGACCGGGTACACTGCCCGTTAAAGTGTTGTTTTTGGTTAAGTCAACAAAATATAAATTTAAAACTTGAATCATAATTTAACACCACACAATGACACATCACCTATTATTTGAGTCTTCTTATATTACTTACCTATTAATACTTAAATAGTATCTGTATATTATACTAAGGTATGAACTAGAACATGTTATCTTTGAAACTAAGTCGTCAACCATCACACCACTGATAACGCTAGGGGTGACCGCACAACACATCTGACCTCTATGCATCGACCTTGAAAACACTTTGTAGCGTATATCTAAAATTGAACATTAACTAGATTAGGTTGTGACCGGACGTCGTTGCACTTGCTTGTTTGATCTAGATCTTTTCTACCTATCACCTTTTGCTTAAGGTAAGTACTCGTAGCCCTATTTTTCTGAACTTGTTTTATCTTTGGGGGAAAATGATACTCAAATCTGTGTTTGAACTTGTTTTCTTACTGTGCAAAACTTTTATCTTTTTGGACAATGTTATGTGCCTATGACTGCTATGTGAATGACATGATATTGGTTAAACTTGTTTGTGGATCATATGTGATATTGTGAGGTATCTTGTGATCTTGTGAACTTGTGAACCTGTGGATCTTCCGTCTTATGTATAGCTCCAGCTGGTAGGCTTTAGGTGCGTGCAAGCTTATAAATAGCGTGAAACGTGGCGTGGCGGCATGACCAAGCCTCAAGCTTTAGCGTGAGGCGTTACGTCATAGCGTTTTTAAGGCGTGACTCAAGGCGGCAAAAAATATTTATAGAGTGGTCAATATTAGTTAGCTACTAGGCTTAAAATTGAGTTATGGAGTTACTAAGCCCAAATCCCATACAACCCAAATCATAAATACTTGTAAAAAGCTCAATTCTAATAAATCTCTTAAAAGCTTAAAAAAGGTGCCACGCCTTGCGCTATAGCGCACTTTATCATGCCTTATAATGTTTTATTGCACGCCACGCCTAGAGACGACGCCTTGGCCTGTTTTGTAATGTGGAGGCCATGCCTCACGCTATAGCGCCGCTATAGCGTGCCTTTTAGAACCCTGGATGCGTGTTAACTTAGAAGCTTGGCTCTTTGAGAGTGTTGGTATCTATATTAGTGGTGTATCTATGGACCTTCGATAGCATGTGTTGCTACGTTGGTATCTTATCTATTGCATGTATTCACTGTCATATTGCACATTTGTCCACCTTTTAAAACTATGGCACAACAACTGGGTTGTAATCAAACCTACGAGCTTACCAACTTTATGTTGACCTTTTTGAGTATCGTTTTCAGGTAATGTTAATGATCAGTAAAGTCTTGTTGCGAGCTTTAGCAGACCTTAAGGGCATCCTGTATGGATCAATCTTCTGAGAGACTTGCATTTGTTATGATCTTGAGAATTTTGGTTTATGTTATCTTGAGACTAGCTTTATCCCTTGCGTGGGAATTTGGATTGTGATCTTTTGACTATGTGATGTGTTCTTTGATGGATCTTCACCCAAGTACTACTTGTGGTCAGGGAGTGTCATGACACTTATCTTGAATGCATTTTAGTATTTCTCTATCTTGTATCTTGTGTTGTGATTATCAGTTCTCCGTCGCATCCTGTGTTTCTGGCTTGTCGAGGTGTGACAGATTGGTATCAGAGCCAAAGTTATAGAGAACTAGGTGGCTTGGCCTAGAAGATAACCTAAGAACTTTTATATAGTTGCATTATAGGACCTATGTGCGTGGTGTTCCACTTATACTTGCTTCTATTAGATTTATGGAATATCTTATATATAGTAGTAGATAAGTCAATCATTAAGATGTGTGAGCCCAAGACTGAGCACAACTGGGAAAGGATGCCAATATAAATACGGTGGCCAACGTAGTTATAAATGTATCATGACTCACGCATATCTGGTAATATCGTTCACTCAAATCAGTGATGACACCTTATGACCTTATGTGTATATATATGGATATATATACATATAGTATATTAAGACCACCCATAAGCTAACTTTCCCTCCTACCTAATATTACCCATGTTCTCCCTCGTGTAAATAATGCCGCCAAGGATGATGACACGAAGTGCAGGCCGATCTACTGCTGCACCATGAGGTGGAGGAACGGGTGGACGAGTTGGTAGAAGAGCTAGAAGAACTAGAGAACCAGTTAGGAGAAACAATGAAACAATTGGTAAACTTGATGGTCAAGGAAATGGCCAAGGTATTGAGGCGAATAGAGGTGTCGGTGGAGTCCCTGACATCTCCACAATCATTGCTCGACAGTTGTAGAACGTACTTCCCACCCTCTTAGCTCAAGTGGGCAACCAAGGTAACAATCAGGGGAACAATAGGAATCAAAATGGCGATGTCGTCAATGACAACATCCAGGGTGTTTTTAGTAATGTCATTATGAACAACGACCAAAGAGGTTGTACATATAAGGAGTTATTAGCTTGTAACCCAAAAGAGTATGATACTATACCTGTTGGATTGAGAAGATGGAGTCAGTTCAGGATAAGAGTGGATGTAGGGATAACCAAAAGGTGAAGTACGCTGCTGGATCATTTGTTGGTAAGGCTCTATTAAATTCGCGGAGTATTACGACAATTAATACTTTTATAAAACTATTTTTATAAAAGTTACTGTTCATGACAGAAACTTTTATTTTTTTAAACCTCATAAATAAATAGAACTTTCAATTACGAGAACGTGCTCGAAAGAATCGCTAAAAACGGAGCTATAACGAATAAAATACGACGTTTACGGGTTTTAAGATAACTAAAAACGATAAAAAATAACTTAATTACCTTTGCGAATAGTAAAAAGTACCTGGTTCATCATTGTATTAAAAATAATAAAAATGTCAAATAATGATAACCTCGTCCTAATACGAAAGCGTGGGCAAAAGAAACTCAAGATCTGCCTTAAAACGCGAAAGTTAACGCCAGTTTTTTACTACAACGGCAATTAATAAAACGTTTTAACTTTAATTTTTTATTTTTTTTTTTTTTTTTTTTTTTTTTTTTAAAACAAATTTTTCCAAAACATTAGATTGGTGATTAAGCTATATATAATTATGCATGGTAGTAATTATCCAATGTGATTTAGTACTATACTACTTTATTATAATAGGTTCATCTGACGATTTACGTGACGCATTATCTGTGATATACTTGTTATTCACCACTCAGGTGAGTTCATAGCCCCACGTTTTACATGCTTTTGTTTTATAAGTTTTTGGGGTGAGAAACATGCAATGTTTTACAACTGGACACAAGTGGATACTTTTACATTATGATTACGTGTTGCCTAAGTAGCGATAACCCTATCTAGCCCCAATATCATGAACTGTCAATTAACTGGACTGTGAGCGGCGAATGTTAGGAATAGATCTATTGGGATTGAACATCCCCGTTTGGGTGATTAGCGTATCACTGGCAAACGAACAGTATACCATGGTCGAACAAAGATGTTCGGTTAGAGCATCATTATGGGTTAATGTAGGCCATTATATGGTATTCATTTATTTCGAGCTTAGTGTCATGAGCTTAAGGCAACGTATTACATTATATGAATGTGTTACACTGCTGCATTATCCATACACTTGCGAAATCTTGGTGGTCCCTACAATATACGATTTATCAAACCATGAATTCACCAACATTATTGTTGACGTTTTAAAGCATTGTTATTCAGGGGATCATGTAAGCACGAGGTGCAATGGGGAGAAAAAAAATACATTGTGGTTTTGATTTGGATACATACATTAAAGATTTGTCGCATTAACATTTTGTATAACTGTTATGGGCTAGAAATCTTTGTATTTTGAACAAGTGGACAAGTGAAGCTTCGGCTTATGTAACAAATACTTTGTTAATTCCAATGTATCAGTTTTAAACAACTTTTTGGTCCGTTCCTATAAACATCTATGTATTGATCTATGAAGTACACCCCCTGACCCTTATTCCCGTCTGCGACCTAATTTGGAGTGTACAAAATCAATACAGCATATTCACTCAAAAAATTAATACGGCGTATTCACTTCTAATGAATATGGCGTATCGATCATCTGATAAAATTCTACAAATAACAGCATCACTCAAGTTATCAATATTTGTAGAGTTAGCAGCATTAACTTGAGTGCTGGCAGTAGAAACTCCATGAGCAGTATTAACTGCTTCATTAGTGCTACTAGTGTTGTTATTTGAAGAGGACACAAAAGCCATGTTTTGTGTGCTTAAACTTGAGCTAGACATCCCTTTAACTTTTGGTTCTGTTGTAGAGATCATCCATGCTCATTGTATCCAAATTAGCTTTATTCCTCCATACAATAGCATGTGTGTTCCACTCAAGTGACAAACTTCTTAATAACTTTTGATTAACATCTTCTTGTGAAAGTTTTTCAACCAAAAGCTCCAACTGACTCACAAGCTTTTGAAGCCTATCAAAAGTTTGATCAAGCATCTCTAAGCTTGGAGCAGTGAAGTTTTCATATTGCTGCTTTAAGAGATTCCTTTAAGTCTTTCTTGTAGCTGCATTCTTACCAAATCTCTTTTCAACAGCTTCCAGCAACTTCTTAGCATCCTTTATAGAGTTAAACTTTAACTGATGTTCATGAGGAATGCCCATCATTAAAGTACTTCTAGCTTTCACCTCTAATCTTCTCTGAGCCTTTTCTTCAGCAGTTGTAATAGGTATCTCTGTCATAACTCCTTCCACAATTTTTGTTTTTGGCAGGGTTGCACCATTCTCTATGACTTCCCACAATGCATAATCTATCATCTGGATATATTGTTCAATCATCATCCTCCATATCTCATACTCACCAGGTTTGAGCATAGGAACTTTGGATGCAGCCACCATGTGTGCAGAATCTTAATCCATATCTTTTAGCAAAAACAGGTTTCACTTATTCACAGCTTCTCAACAAGCTCTGATACCACTTGTTGATCCCACTTCAATAGATCGAATTCCTTAAGATTGTTTAAGGTTTAGTTATATTAGATAAATGAAACACAACTATAGTAGAAACTGTGTTTGAATGTATTAAAGATTATGCGGAATCTAATCTTTAATATTGAGAAGAATTATCAATGAAACAGTAATTCAATGAACACACAATTCAACAAATAAGCTCCAATATTATTAATGATAATAATATGAATACTCTTAAAGTATTAGGGTTACAAAGACCTTGAAGATATGAAAATTGATAAAAGATAATATCAAACTCTATGCCCTAGGACCTCCTTTTATACACCAAGGAGCCCTAGTCGGCTTAAAATACTTTCCTAAGTATCTAAAATCTTTTCTATAAACAACTAATACATATCATATAAGCAGTACTAACTAGCAGCATTAACTTTATATTCACTAGCAATAGTAACTTCAAGCATATTTTCACTAGCAGCGTTAACTTCAGCTGAGCAGTCTTAACTTTTTACTAACAGTAGTAACTACTTAGCATATTTTCACTAGCAGTACTAACTCCAGTTGAGCAACATTAACACAAACATGAGCAACAGTAATTGAAACAACATCAAGAAGACTTTTAATCCCAACACATTCTATATCCCCAAAAGATCAAAACCCCTTAACACAAACATGAGCAGCAATAATTTAAACAACATTAAGAAGAATTTTAATCCCAACAAAAATGTGTTTAATCTCCATGAGAAATGAAACATGAGTATTTGAGAGTCCTTTGAGGGCTGGAAGGGGTTGTGCATTGCATCACTGGGTCCATAATGACTATCTTCAATACCAGACAATAGCTTAGTGTTTCTGATAGCATATGTATTGACCTGTTTTTGCCTAAGTGTAAGGAGGGCTTATTTCTTTTCACCCTTTATCTTTACATTTATTTTTAATTCTTCAACCCCTTTAATTCTTACCAAGACTTCATCACTAACAACTTGTTGGGTTTATTCTAGTGCTAGCTCTGTCTTAGCCTGTATTATTCCTTTTTCTCACTTTACTCCTTTTTACATCATACCTAAGGACTTCTATTCTATCTAATGGAATGTCTCTGGGTAGATCCCTTCGGTTCTGGCTGGATACATGGGAACGAACTAAATAATCTTAAAACACCTTATAACTTAATTATTTCAAACATGGTCGGTCTTTTGGTATTGTTTCACAGCCTTAAAACCATTTGAAAACATCGATCAAGGTACTTGTGATATAAATCAAAACATTTAGTACCTCGATGGTTTTACTTTTCAAAAATGCTCCCCCTCAACACGTGCATCGATTTTCGAAAATGTTTAGCACATGAAGGGTAAAGCTCGCACTTGAGTCCTTAAGATCACATCTTTAGCCATATATTTTAATCACATTTTCTCCCCTTATAAAAAATATCAAATCTCTTGATATTTTGGATATCAATTGACTCAAATATGTTTGAAAACATGTTTGGGAGAAAAATGTTCTGATTATTAACAAGCCGTATTAGAAACATTTTAATGCTCCCCCTCGATTTATGAGGGTATTATACACACACACACACACACACACACACACACATATATATATATATATATATATATATATAGTGTTGAGTACGTTAATTTGAATTTTTTTGAATTTATTGAAAAATTCTAGAAAATTCGTACTCAAACACTATTTATACTTTCCTATTATTATAAGTCTATACTACATATTGACATTATTCACAAGATAAGATTTTGAGATTGGACCTGACGATTAAACGGTACGCGTCATTAGTTTGTAGTCCATCTTGAGTTCTCGAGCACAACCAATCGCTCTAGATTTCTGATGATTCGCCTTTCACGCATCTGCTTATCAATCAACTCGACCATATGCTCTGATCTCTTTTTATCTATGGCCGTCCATTTTCTCCTTGACATCTCCTTGTTGTATCCTAAACGCAAAATCGAGTATTCTGTAATGAAGCTCATCCCGAACTTTCTTGTGTGTCCCGTCCGAGAACTTGTACAGCTCATCGGACCGCATCACTCATTTCCGTTTGGTCAAGTCTTCATAGATTACCCCTGGTGGTTTGTATGATGGAGTGTAGCGTTCTTTGAATTTGATTTCAGGAAAGGTCTGTTGAGGTGCATTGATGTTAAGTTTCTTCTGGTAACTCTCTACACCGAGCTGAAGGTCCTCGACTCGACGTTTGATGACGAGACTTCTTGTGAACATATGAAGAGCCAAAATAAAATCAACAATGTCACTGTCGTTGAGATGGAATAACTTGTGTTGAACAACAAGAATCTGCATGTCTTCAATGTCGTTCAAGTGTAGATCCACAAAGTCACCTTCTTTAAACTTGTATACCTGCCGATCAGTTCTTTTCACCACAACTTCTTCCAAGTGACCATATCCATGCAGTTTCTTGACACTAACACTATTCACACCAAGAATTTTTTGAGTGAAATATACATTTTGCTTGGAAAATTTATTCATCTGAGATTTGTACCAAAGCTTACGCCTTTCGCCCCAATGCTTGATCCCCTTTGTAGCGTCTTTGTCATACGCATATTTGATGGTACTCCAAAGCGTAGGGACCATGTCTTCAATACCTACAATCTCATATCGAGCTTCTTTTGTCTTTGTGATTGACGTAGTGTACGTTCTCTCTGGATCAGAAGATTTCAGATACTCCAGATCATTGTTGAAGAAGTAATCAACAACAACAGTTAGATGGTCTGGGTGACCTTGCAAAGGAAGAGGTTTAGACAAGTTAAAGGGGTAACGATCTCCTTCAAGATTATTCCAATTAAGTATCTATCAATGCATTGAAACACTCTTGAAAGTTGTACTCGAGTTCGATGCTGCTAGTGCATGTGCCTTTCAGCAAATTATAGGTAGGTCCTAACAAGAGATCTTGAGTAAGATTGTCAATCTTGAGTCGATTCAAAAAAATACTTGGAGAAGTCAACGGGTGTGGCTATGAGATCGTTAAATGTGAGAGGATCCTTTATAGCAGAGACCATTTGGTTGAACCAAGGCCGTTCAGGTTGACCAAGTACAACTTGCCGCTTGTTTCATTCCAAATCAGAAGTAGGAGGCCTTGGAGGTTGCTTAAACCATTCTGGGTTAGGAGTCTTGGCTGTCTTGGGTTCAGAAGTATCTTATAGTTGATCATCATCACGAACCACATCTTCACTCGCATCATCCATTACCACCTCAGCAATAGGTTCTTCAACCAGTTCCTTTGCAGAAGCAGACTTACCAGTTTTAGAGCCTTTTGATGAAGCTTTACCTTTAGGGGTTTTCTTGGTAGAGGATGGTTTCTTTGTAGAGTCTAACTCTTTGGTTCTTCACCTCTTTGTCTTTTAACCCTGGTTTGGTCCAGCTGGAGGGTCTTTATCATCATCATCATCATCATCACTTGAGCCTCTAGTACCTGGCTGTCTACTACTGGTTTTCTTACTTTCTTTAAGAGCTTGCATAACATCTATAGCTTCTTATTCTTCAGGAGTTAAAGATTGAACACCTTTGAGCTTAGGCTTTGAAGCGGCTGGTTTTGACTTTGGAGCATTTAGAGTGTCTTGAATGACTACACTTCTAGTACTTCTACTGCCAGTCTTTTTCTTAGCAGGTTCAGGTACAGATCCAGTCACAATCCTTGCATGAGTATCATGGACTTGCTTTGCTGCTTATTTTTCTTCAGCTTTAGTTATGCTAATAGATTTACCTAACTCTAAAGCAATGTCTGGATCAGGAATAATGTTATCATCGGCAGAAATTGTGACTTTCTTCTTCACCATTCTTTTACTAGCCATTCTTTTCTTAGCAGGTTCAAGCTCAGACTCTTCAGATACATCAATAGTTTCCTGAGAGACATCAACAGTCTTGTTTCCTTGTGAACCTTTATCTCTGCTTTTCTTGGGGGGAATTTGACTAGTTGAGTACTTGATGAACATTTCATAGGATTCTAATTGTATGATTGTATCATTCAACATCACATCAGGAATAGCAAGTCTATATTCATGATAGTCTTCTCCTATTCTGACAAACTTGAGTTTGCTTACAACACCATTATCCTTGATTGTATGATAGTGTTGATATTTGAGGTTGGAGAGAGACTTGTGTTGTTTGAGGAAATGATTGATGATAACTTTGGTGAATCGGGGGAATGGCATAGTTTCACGTCTTGATTTCTTTTCCTTCCTGTGATCAATCTGGAAAGCAAAGTCTTCCCAAATCAACTCAGGATAGTCAACATTTTCTCTGTAGAACATGCCCCACAATATGTCAATTCTATATTTTCTCAGTTTTTCATTACTTGCAGTCTTTCTAGAAAGACACTTGTTGATAATTGTTGTCAGAGTTCACCATGGCTGATGCATGTGATCTACAAACATGTTGGTGTGCTTGTATAGTGGACCTTTGTAGCAAAGGTCAGTAAGGAAGGTGAGGGTATCATCATCATCTTGTACTGGTGTAAATTATTCACCTTCCACTCTTGGACATATATCCAGAATCTTTTTAAAGACTTCAGCATCGACAATGCACTTCTTGTTGGACAAAAGGAATTCATAAGATTATGAGTCTTTGACCTTCTTGATGGTGTACCAAAACTACTGCATAAAGATTTCAGGAACATCTGCTGAGATAGTAAATGCCTTAAAGCACGTGGAGTTCTTGATTATATCAATGATCACTTGAAATGTTTCTTCCTTCTGAGGCACAGTGGTTTTCAGTCTAAGGTTGGTAGAGCTTATCTTAACTCTTTCTGTAGATGGAACTTATTTCTCACCAGGAGCAACAACTTGTTAAGTTTCTTGTGGATTCATGATTCTACTTAAGAATTACCATTTAGTTTATATACAAACAAGATTATATTTTTACTGATTAATTTGGTTATCCTTGATGATTTGATTGATTTAGAACAATGCTATGATTATGTTTCATGCAAACATGACTGAATTGATACACTCTACGAATGAGTTAACTAAGGTCAATAGTCAAAGTCAACTACAGAGGTCAACTAGATAAGTCCAAGAGAACTTAGGACAAACATTCAATCAAAGGGTAAATACAACACATTCAGTTGAAACACAGATTAAATAAGACATAATAAACAAGTATTACACAAATTTTTAAAAAAATTTAGGCAGAGTTTACTTTTATAAAAATGTCATATTTCGCTTGAATTATGTTCCTGTCATGTTTCGCTCAAAACAAGTCATACATGTTTCGCTCAGAATATACACACATGTTTCGCTCAGAGTAAGTCAAACATGTTTCGCTCAGAATGAGTGAAAACATGTTTCGCTAGGAATATGTAACATACATGTTTCACTAGAAATATGTACCTAACATGTTTCGCTAGAAAAACATGTTTTGCTTTATTCAAGCCAAACATGTTTCGCTTGATTCATAGCAAACATATTTCGTATGCATAAAAAATTCGTATATAAGGATTTTCTAATAAAAAACCTTCAAAATAATTCTTACACATATCACACATCAATCAAGAACATCACAAAATCAATAATCACAAGATTAAACAACTTTTTGAGCTCAAAATCATTCATAAGCAAGTGTTTAAAGGCTAAACACTTTAATCATGCTTTAAGATGTATCTAGGAGGAATCAAACCAACCCACTTTAGGGACAGAGCAGTTAACCAACCACATATTAGTACATCGCACGAGCAGTTTATACCTTTTAGATCCAACAGAAGAGCATAGAAAAAAAACTTTTCCAAGTTAAAAAGGATTTCTAAGAAGGCATAATCTAGTAACCAAAGGAATAATAAGCTTCACAGTGTACTTGTTAATGCATACCCATAACCAAACACCCAAGATTTACATGTTTTGCTTGATTCAAATCATAAAAATCGTCCTAACACACAAACAATTAAGAGATAATCAAAACTATTTTGATCGAGTGCTCTACTCATCCTAATTATCAAAACCCCTCAACCAATTAAAGAAAAACCTCAACTTTTAAATCATGAACCCTAAAACGTATTTATTGATTTTCGAGTGATAAAAGGAGATTTAATCAATTTAAAAATTCATACATTTTTTGACTTAAAGAACATTAAACCTATTTCTAGGGTTTTTCGAGCAAAAATGAATGATTAAGGCTAATTCCTTTTGATTAGGATGTAAAAAACATGTTTCTAGTTTACCTTGAGGATTAAACAACTCTCAATCTTGACGTTCTTGGTTAATTCGAATTCAAAGGGAGGAAAGGGTGTGTGTTTGGTTTGCGTATGAATGAAAAAGACGGTTGGGGTGTTTTTATTTTAAAACTTTAAGGTTTTGGAAAAATTGCCCCCTAAGGTTTATACCTACCTCCATTTGTCTTTAATAATTTTACATAAGGCAAAACTAAATGCACTAATGGCACAACTAGTCCCTAAAGGTTTTGTTATCAAGACTAAGCCTCACATTTTGCTATTAAGTCCCCATTACATATTAATCCGTTATTGTTTAAAACCTTTTTCTATTTATCACTTGATGAATTTTGAAGAAGATAATTTGACACATTCTCCTCCTTAAATAATGACCCGTTTTCTATTTAAAAGCTGTAGTCGTTATTTGATGGTTCAAATTGTATTGGAAAAATGATTTTCTGATGAAACGGAAAGATGATTAAGTTTTATTCTGAAAATCAATACTATAAAAAATAAGATTTCTCTTATTTTTGACAAATAAATGCACTGACACGTATATTTATTTGAAAGAAAGCACGGGTTGTGTTGCAAAGTAAACACAAGCCTTTGCATGGTCATAAATTAAACCATGCCCGAGAAAATTAATTCCCGTTGAGAGGTCAAGTTTTCTTTTTGACGAAATACTTGCCTTTAAGTTGAAGACCGGGTTGCTATCTGAAATAATAGCAAGCCATATGAAATGTTTTAAAACATTTTGAACTTCTGCTCGAACTTCATTTACAGCCTTGTATCATTATTGAATGAAATTTTTAAGACCGTAAATGTTATCGATTTCCAGAAGACATGTCATGAAAAACCTTATTTTTTGTATTTTTCTAATTTTTTAATTTTCTATTTTCTTTTTGAATTTTTTTTTATATAAAATGAAAAATCTTTTTAGGTTTTTATATTTTCTTATATACATATGATACAAAGGATATAACACGAGTTACCACCATTACTCGTTCTCTTCCTCTGCCAGATTCTTTAACGTTTCAAGAGACATGCTTTTCTAACCCAGCTTTTCGACCAAGAAGTTGAATCTTTCTCGTGGCAAAGCTTTTATGAAGATGTCTGCAAGTTGATATTCGGTTCTAACAAAGTAGAGTTCCACTACTCTATTCTCCACTGGCTCCTTAATAAAGTGGTATCTCACATCTATATGCTTGGATCTCGAGTGTTGAACATTGTTGCAGCATAAAGCGATTGCACTATTGTTATCACAGTACAAATGAATCTTGTTGAATTTAAGCCCATAGTATGTTAGTTGTAATCTCAACCATAAGATTTGAGCACAACATCTAGATAAAGCAATATATTCTACCTCTGTACTGGAGATAGCAGTGCTCTTTTGCTTTTTAGTTGACCAGCTAACAAGTTTATCTCCCAAGAATTGTGCACTTCGAGATGTGCTTTGTCTAGAATCTTGACACCCTGCGTGGTCGGCATCTGCATATGCTGTTAGAGTAATGCAATAATTTTTTGAAGACCCATATCAATTGTTCCTTTCAAGTATCGAAAGATCCACTTAACTGCATGTAGGTGCATTTCGGTAGGCTTTGCCTGATACCGGGTATTGGGATTAAAAGCTTCTTGATGCTGTTTGGAAGTAATTGCAAATAAAGTTAGAGTTACTACTGCTAGTATATATTACTACTGCTAATGGAGGTTAAGACTGCTCAGAGACTTAGAAGAAATACTACTAAGTAGTTAATACTGCTAGTATAAAAGTTACTACTGTTACTGTAACTTAGTACTGCTTGAGTAAAGTTACAACTGTTAGCATAAAGTTACTACTGCTATTGTAACTTAGTACTACTGATAAAGAATGAAGAAAATATTCTAAGTAGTTACTACTGCTTGTACACAGTTAGTGCTGCTGGAATAAAAGTTAATGCTGCTGGTTACAACTACTGAAGGATTACAACTGCCAGAAGAGTTTCTACTGTCAGAAGGATAAAGATAAAAGAAAGGATAAAGATAACGATTGTTTATCAAGATTACTTACGGGATA
>BQNB010089258.1:0-21240 GCA_026074375.1 Tanacetum coccineum
GAGTGAGAGCTGATGTAATACTCTGCCAACGTGTTCCTTTACCCTTGAATTACCCATCCTAACCCTTAATTGTTAATTGCCCTTTGTTTTGACTCGAGGTAAAACGGGGACGATGGGTGAACAGTGGTAACTATATTTCCCGCGTTTTTTAATTTTTATAAAAGGGTGCGTTTGGTTTCGTTGACCCAGGGTTTGACTTGGATTTATAAAAGGATTTTTTGTCGGGCGTGTTGGATTGGGCTCGGGCTTGGGGTAATTTGGTTCAGGGATTTTATATAAGGGACTTAACAATCGTTAGTTAATATCTAACGACCGTTAGTGGTTTTAAGGGCTCTTTTTGCAATTTTGTTATTTTTTGAAGGACTGAATTGGAATTTTTGGGTTTTGTCTTTTAGTGTTGACCATGTTTGACTTTTGATAGCATTCTCTCAGCTCTTTGTGTGCTCTTCCGTTCCCGTGTCCGTGTTTGTCCGGTTTTGACCATTTTCTTGAGATTTTTGCAATATCCGTTCCTACACAATCACAAAGACAAAACAAGCAATATTCAAGCATTTAAAGCACAATTTTGTCTTTTTAGGGCCTATTTTTGATATAAAATGGATATGTGTTTTCACACATATCAAAATTCACCAAACTAAGCGATTGCGTGTCCTCACGCAATATAATATGCTTTATAACCAAATACCTCAAAACTTTCCCAACTAAACCTTTGAAAAGTAGCAAAGACTTTTGTGGGAAAAATTAAGAAATCACAAGTTATAAAACACCCCTTTTTCCTATTTTTAATTATTTTGATATATATTTTTTTATATTAATAATATAACTGAGATTATTTCGACTTTCGTTATTTCCATAACTGTTAGGGATCATAGAACAAGATGCATTTCGATCCGAGAATGCCCCAAAAAGGATAAATTCATCGTCCCCAACTTTTCACTTGCTCCAAACCAAGCTTAAAACGAAATCACAGTTAAATATTAGTTAAGATGCTAACACTACTCATATTTGCAACTTGTGAACTTTTCACTCCCGACATTTATTATATCTTAAGTGAGTGTGCTATTTTGAATTTCAACCATGCATCAACATTTTGCAAAACACTATGCTTCACGTTCCACCTTAGAATAATGAGTTTGAAGGCGAGATCATCCCATGTAGCGACTTTCGTCTCGGCACATCCCAACCTTGCGGCTAAGTGACCAGGCTTTTGACACCACACAGGACTAGTATCGGGACTCACAGACCTTAGGTTTCAATACTCTCCGGTTTCCGAATATTCATAGCTTATAAAATAGAATAGTCAAAGTTCAAAAGCATATTTGAATTTAACAAAAAGAAATTTATTTATTAATTTAAAACTTAATATTAAACATTTATGCAGTTTGTAATCCTCGACCTTTTAGAAGGCTGCAACATCGGTTGTGAGCCGGCAAGATGCAACAAACTTTTATCGGTCTCGGATTTTTATTCTTACTATAGGCTTTCTTTAGAAGACTACCACATCGGTTGTGAGCCGGCAAAGAGGTAGTAAAATTTATCCCCTACAGCTTTATTATTATTTTTTTTTATCATTTCTAATAATTTTTTTAGAGAAGACTTCTTTTTGAAAAATTCAAGTATAAGTTTGAACTAAGACTAAATTTTTTGCTTTATACTAACATAAAAATTGTTTGATTTAAGTTTAGTCTTCAAAAAACAGCACGTATATTAATCCGGTTAAGAGCTTATTGGGAGAAAAAGCAACAAGTTACATACATGAGCTCTTAAGATTTTTCCCAAAAACTAATCTTTGTTTGCATCCTACTCATACTTAAACTCTATCATTTTTCGTTCTTCGCAAATTTTTGCGAAAGCTTAGTCTAAAAGTTAAGGAACAAGCTAGAAGCTCAACCGATGATCGGGTCAAATTTACTCTTTTTCTACCAGCATGAAAGGTCAATATTGTGACAAAAACACTTATTTTATTTTGGAAACTTTAAAATTTTCATATTTTTGGTGGGGAAAACGGCGGGAGGGTACGTGAGAACAACGGCGTAAAAAGTAGGCAAGATCATAAACAAACGATTATACTACCCCATACTAAAATCAAACATTGTCCTCAATGTTTCTTAGCCTAAGACTTAAAAACCCCATACTAGAAATTCAAAAAGGTCAAATGTATAACTAAAGCCTGAAGAAAGTATCACAAAAATCTTAAGCCGTTTTTTAAGTGTGTAATTGATAATGTCAGACAGATAATAATCTTAGGGATATCGGATTTCCCCAATAATGGCAAGCAAATAGGTAGGAAGATCGAGTGACGGATAAAACACTCCTGAACATGAGAGGACTTCAGAAAATTTGAGTCAATCCTGCAAACATCACAAGTACATACAACAACAAGGAAACGAAAGAGCTACAAGCATCTCACAGCACATTAGAAAAATAAGAAGAAAAAGAGACATGGATAAGGCATGGGGTTGCCTCCCACGAATGCGCTTTTTTTTTGCTATACCGAGTCATTTAGTTGACTCGATCCCTGAATTCATTTGTCCTTAGGAAAGTCATAGAGATCCTTGGACTTCTCTTTGGTGGAAAGTCCCCTCGAAAGTAATGCTTACATGATGACCATTCACCTTTAAAGTTTGGACCATCAGATGTTGAGAAAACCTCCAATGGTTCTGTATGGAAAAACTTTTTGTGATGGATGAAAGGTCCTGACTAACGGTTTTTAGCTTTTCTGGAGAATATCTTAAGACGAGCGTTGAGAGTAAACATCGATCACCATACATTGAATAATGCTGGTTTTGGGATCTTTTGAGTCGTGGAAGCTTCTTCGTCCTCTCTTTATAAATCAAAGAATTCTTGTAAGCTTGATCACGAAGCTCATTAAGTTCATTCAGTTGAAGCTTCCCGGTGATCACCCGCTGTTTTAAGATCGAAGTTAGCATGTTTCAAAGCCCAGATGCGTTTTGCTATAACTCAATTGGTAAATGGCAAGACTTCCATAAACAAGCTTTGTATGGCGTACAACCATGCGGTGTCTTTAAAAGCAGTACGTAATGCCACAATAGATTCATCTAATTTGTAAATAGACCATGAGGCTACGGTTTTCTCCAACCGTCCTTTCTAGGAATTCTATCGTTTTAACATGGATTGGACCACTCCACTTGACCGCTCGTTTGAGGGTGATAAGCGGTAGCTAGACGATGTGTGACCCCATACTTAGACATTACTTTAGCAAACTGATCGTTACAAAAATGGGTCCCACGATCGTTATTATAGCTTGGTGATCATATCGGCAAATAGAGATTTTAAAAACTTTACACAACACTAGCATCATTTGTGGGGAGCGCCTTTGCCTTTCAAACACATTTCGATAGATAATCAACGACTACGAGGATGTAATTTATTTCCTTTGAAGACGGAAAATGGTCCCATAAAATCATACCTATTACATCGATGATTTCAAAATATTTGGATAGCGTCTTTGTGGCATCTCATCTCGGTTTGTGAATTTTGCCTTGTTCTTGACAGATATCACAAGATTTGATCTTCGGTTTTTTTCTTATAGACACTCCTTGATATATAGTAGTAGGCAAAAGAAACGGCATCAAATACTTTTTGTGCGGGGGAGATTGGCACTTGATGGCCCCGGTGGGTCCTTCATGAACAAGCTTTGGGATCTCAAGTGCTTCTTTGCCCATGCACACATCATCGAATGATTTGATCCGCACTGTACGAAAAAGATAGGGATCATCCCAGAAATAATGTTTAATGTCCTTAAAAAACTTCTTCTTTTGTTGAGTTGTCATTCCTTTGATGATAAAATTCCCCGCATGGTAATTTGCATAGTCCGCAAACCATGGGGTACTTTCACTAGTAGATATGTAACTCCAATAGTTTCTAAAAGAATAATGTTATTTAATGTCTTTGTTTTCCTAACACATCCTTATGAGGGATTTCTCAAGTCTAGATAAATGGTCTGCCGCCAAGTTTCTCACTTCCTTTTTTTTTATCTGGATCGGTGATTTCAAATTCTCTGTAGGGAAACCCACCGGCAGCAACATCGGCTTAGAGTTCTTGTTTGTTTCATAAGGTAACTTTAATTAAAGCGAGTGATCCGTATACACTATGCTTTTGGATAAGACAAGATATGGTCGAAACTTTTCAAAAGCATACACTAACGGCAAGATTTAATTTTCCGTGGTAGTGTAATGAATTTGAGCTGTCAGTCATAGTCTTACTAGCATATTGTTTAGGCTGAAAAATGCTTCAATCTTTCGTTGTCCTAAACCGCCCAATAGCGAAATCACTTGCATACCACATGAGTTCGTAAAGGTAGGTTCAATCCGGGAATAACTAAGATTGGAGCTTCGGTAGCTTTCTTTTTAGGTCTGAAAAGCAACATTACCAATCCTTAGAAAAAACAAACCGGTGTTTCCTTCTCAAGAAGGTGATCATTGGGTCTAGAATCTTATGAAAGTCTTGGGATAAATAAATCGGCAGGTAAAAACCTTCCATGACCTAAGAAAACTCTAAACACCTTCTTACGTTGTTGGAGTGAGGGAGACTTAGCGATCAACATCGTCTTTAGCATGATCAACCTTCAATTCCCGACTTTGAATTTTATGCTCCTAACACAATTCTTCTCTACACAGTAAAGTGGCATTCTCCTAGATTAAGACTAAATTCGCTTGTCTACACAACGTTTTAGCTCTTTCTAAATTGGAGAGGCATGAATCAAAACTATCCCCAAAAACTGGAGGAAATCATCCATAATAACACTTCCCATGGTCTTTTAAATCATATATGGACTCTATGCGCCATCATACACCGTTGAAAAGTACCAGAGAGCATTACACAAGCCAAATGGCATGCGACAGTACGCGAAAGTTCCATACGGGCATGTGAAAGTAGTTTTCTCTTGGTCCTGGGGATCTATTGGTATTTGGATATACAATGGAAAATCCATCTAGACAACAATTAGAACTCTTCCCAGCCTAATCTTTATATCATCTGATCCATAAAATGGTAATAGAAATTGATCTTTTCGAGTCGCTTCGATTTATTTCTTTTAGTCATACAAACTCTCCATCGGTAACTAACGTGTCGATAATTAATTCATTCTACTTATTAGCAACAACGTTATTCCACCTTTCTTAGAAGAAACACTGCATGGATCGAACCCATGTGGCTGGCGGAGATCGGGTAAATCATACCGGCATCAAGAAGTTTTAGGACCTCCTTTTTTATTACCTCGTGAATTTTTGGGTTAACCCATCTTTGACTTTGAACCGTAGGTTTATTTATATCATCTTCCATCAGATTTTGTGGTGTACTAATCGAGGTCGAATCCCCTGATGTCGGTGATTTTCCAAGCAATGGCCCCCTTTGATGAGATTTGAGGACTTTTACGAGAGCATCTTTTTATCATTTTTTTAACTTTCGCAATAATCCTGGTTAACTTGTAATTTTCTTCAAGATAGCATCATTCTAGTGACGGGGTAAATCTTTTAATCTAATTTTGGAGGCTCTGATTGAAGATTTTGCCTCGGTCACTTCACTTTTGTTAAGGTTCATCGAAGGAAGTTGAAACGGGTCATTATTTAACAATTTTTTGATCAAACAAATATCTTCCTCCGGATTGCAATCGGCATGATCAATTTCCGGTGAAATCGAATCATCCTTAAGATAAGCTTCGATTTCTTCCAAAATAAATTCGAAAGTAAACGGCTCAGACGTCGGGGTGGGATTGCCACCCGAAGAATTAGAAAATCCTAGAAATTCCGGAGCATATTCCTCACAAACTGCATCAATGATGTCAATTCGGTTTACCGACTTGTCATTTGTAGAGGAGTATCTCGTGGTTTGATCTAGATTAAAAGTGACGGCTTCGTTATCAACCCGAAGGGTTATTTCTTCTCCATAAACATCAATTAAAGCACGACCGGTCCTCAAAAAGGATCTCCCAAGTATGAGAGGTACTCGAGGATCGGCTTCGAAATCGACAACAACAAAGTCGGTAGGAAAATGAAATTTCCCAACTTTGACAAAAACATCTTCGGCGAGTCCTTTAGGATAAGTAATTGATCGGTCTGCTAACTCTAAAGTCATCCGAGTTGGTGTAAGTTCAGGCAAAGAAAGCTTTTTCCAAATAGAAAGAGGCATAAGATTTATGCTCGCGCCAAGATCGGCCAAGGCGTGGCATACATCCATCCCTGGGAAATTACATGGAATAAGAAACTTGTCGGGATCTCCAAGCTTTTCGGGAAGCTTTTTGAGGAGCATCGCCGAGCAATTCTCGTTCAACGGTATCTTAGCTAACTCAAGAAACTTTTCCTTATTCATGAGCAAACTCTTAATCGTAGGAGCAAATCTTGGCATCAAAAGTAAAGCATCCGCGAAACTAATGTCGAAGCGCAAATCTTGAAAGATTTGGAAGATCTTCTCCATTTGATTCGAAGCTTTGTCACGGGACTTTTGATCATCACGTCGTGAAGGATATGGAATATTTGGCTTAGGTAGACTCTTCGGAATATCGGATTCCAGAATGGGAGTGGTTTTAGGCAAAGTCTTCGGAACATCGGGTTCCAAAATAGAAATGGGGATAACCAGAGGTGGGATTTGAGCGGTACTTCCTTGGAAATTTGTTTGCTCTTTATTCGATGTCTCCTCGGTTTCTTGTTCCACTATCTTTTTAGGAGAAGGATTAATAGGAATCAAAGGTCCCTCATAAGCAACACCACTTCGAGTAGTGATAGCTTTCATCTCACCCTTCGGGTTTGGAATGGTATTACTCGGAAGAGTACCCGAAGTTGAGGCTTGGTTTTGAAACAATCCACAAATCATGTTTTGCAAATTATTTTGAAAAGTGGTTTGTTGATTCATCATGACGGCTTGTTGAGATTTTATCGTGTTTTGAATTTCATTCTTAAGGTCTCCTTTCAACGAGTTGATTTGATTTTGCATGTTCCTTAACATCTGATCATTATTCCTCTTGTAACTTGAAAAATCATTTGAAATCTCTTGTTGAACTTGATTATTAGGCACTTGAAACGGTTGGTTTTGAAATCCTTGGTTTTGAAAATTTGGAGCATGATTATTTTGAGCTTGAAAACCTTGATTTCCATGAAAATTATTTCCCCGATTAAAATTATTCCCTTGAACTTGATTCTGATTAAACCTATTTTGACCATTGTTTTGCACCGGAGCAAAACCTGGTGGTGCCATTTGATTACTAACACGGTTTGGAGGGTTAACTTGATTGTAAGTACCCGTAGTCGCACAAACACTAGCCTGATTGTTATCGGTAGCCGGACAATTATACCAAGAATGGGCACCACCACAAGTAACGCAAGTTTCCTCAACCGCTTTAACCGGAGCGGGAGTGACAACTTTTTTAGAAACAATCTCGACTAAGGTCGAAAGTTGATCCGCAAGCTTATCAATTCTCTCATCCGTTTTACTAGAAGTAGCATTCATCCTAGAAGCATTTGATCTATTTCGTGAATAACGAACTTTTGATTTGCACTTGCTTGATCTCATTTATATTCAAAGCCTCTCTTGTCGTTCTTATCTAAAGGTTTTTCCACCCCCCGTGGCTTTTAAGGAGTCATTGGATCGTTGTCGTTTAAACCGTTATAGAAGTATCTATCTGGGTTAGTCTCCGTAATCCATGGTGGGACAAGCTTAAGCATTTCCCTTAAATCGTTTCCCACGCTTCACTAAGAAAGATCATCGAATTTTTTGTGTAAATCGAGAGATTTTTATTGTTAAGTGAGTGGTCTTGAAGGAGGGAAAAATTGATTTAAGAATTTAGTAATGTGATCTCCCAAGTCAAGATGTATTAGGAGGTTATTTCTCAGTACCAAGTTTTAGCAGCCCCTCGAGTGAATATGAACATCATTAGCTTAATCCATCGGTTTGGCAATTACTAAATCGTAGAGGCGAGGCTATTCCTTTTGAACTATTATAATGGCATGAGGATTTTCGTTCTCTAAACGTGAAACGGGTTCGCATTTGAACCTATTGAGCAAATTTGTTTTAATCTCAAAATGATCGCATTAAATTTTCGGTAAAAAGATAGCTTCTCCGTACCCTTCGTGGTGCTCGGTGTGTTGCTCTACCATTGTCGTTCCGCCATTGGTGCAACGATAGTACGAAGCTCGGGTTCGACTATGTTTGGAGCACGTCCTTTATTTCGACGTCTCGGAATGGTTACGTTTGAATTATTTGGAAAATTGGAATTTCTAGTGCGCTTGCACTAATCAAACAAATGAAATGAGAAAAAAAATGTGAAAAGTAAATATTTTTGTTTACCGAATAATCAACAAACTTAGGGTAACTCTCTTAAGTAAAATAAATTTTACAAAAGAGGTGCGTCTTATTCGTAAGTGACACAAACGGTAATTTTTTTTTCTTAGGTTCGGGAACTTATTGATGGATAATACCTCAGTTGAAGGTATTATTTGTTGGTGTTCTTTTACCAACTTCGTAATTTTTTTTATTTCTTATATTAATGAATTCACGAGAAAAATCAAAAAAATCCAGAATAGCAAATATTTTTGTATTTTTCTTATTTAATAATCTTCTACTTATATTAAAAAGAAAAGAAAAATATTTTTACTTTTTATATTTAAATTTTTTTTTTTGATTTTTTTTCAAAAGTGTAACTTTCGAAGACGAAAGGTTCTCCAAATCACGATCGACAAACTTCAAACAAAGGAATCTTAATCACAAATCCCCGGCAGCGGCGCCAAAAATTGATCGTTTAGAAACCAATTATAATACGTATAAATATATAACGATAATGAAATTCCTAAACTACCCTTGAGGACAAAGGTAGTAAGAAAAATCACACGAAAATATTCTACGTAAGAAACCGGTAAGTGATTACCGAGTCGTTTTCCCAAAGACTTATGAAATTGAGACCTTGTTTGTTATTTGGACAATGACTTGAATTGGTTCGAAGATGATTTGTTTTCTAAAATCCTAATAGTGAGCAAATAAAGGAACAATTAAACCTAACTACGAGAAATCAATACGGGAAAATAAATTTTAACTAAAAACGCAAATCGGGAATCCTAAACGGGACCAAAAAAACCTAAATTATCAAAATTAAGTCCTACAATGATCTTTTTGGTTTTTATAAGATTTAATTGACTAAAAGCTAGACAAGTGAAAAACTAGACAAATAAACGAAAAAAGATTTAAGCTTAAAAACTCTAAAAACAATAACGGGATTCAATCCCGTTCTTTAACCCTACGAACGCAAATGTAATTTTCCTAGGTCCTAAATGTTAAAAGAAAATTTTTTTTTAAAAATTATTTTTTTTGACTTTTTATAATTTTTTTATGAATTAAAAATGATTTTAACAAAAATTAGAATGTTTAAAAAAATACTAAACTATTTATAAAAAACTAGAAAAATTACGAAAAATAACTTGAACTGTGGTGATCTATGAAATACTTAGCTCGTGAAAAAATGTTATCGAATAAGTGTTTAAAAAGCCAAAATTGGCTTATAAGCTAAGATGCCCTAGAATGTATATAAAGATTAATTGTTGCAATCCAAAACTGAGAAAGGACCCCCAGGAACGTTGGTAGGGAGTGTCGTGTGTGTGTGAGGTTATAATAGGTTGATGCTCAGGTTGAGGAGGGGGTTTGAGTCTTGCTCACCCCCGATTTCCTAGTTTCCCTTTTTTTATTTTGCATAAACTTATAAAAACAAACGTTGTAAAAATAGCCTTATAATAAGCTTATTTTTGTGAAAACAACTTTTCTAAAAGTCATACTAAGCTAGCAAAAAGCTTAAAAAATCATAACAATTACTACTTACCATTTTTTTACTTTGAAACAAAACTAAATAAGCTAAAATCTAAAATAAGCTACCCTAGGACTAAATAAGCTATGAATATCCTAGAACTAACCTAATAAGCAAATGAGAACCAGAAATAAGCTAAAGAAACAGTCATTAGCTGAAAAAGTGATTAAAGCTATTAGTACAAATTTAAACTAGAATGTAAAGAAGAAACTTACAGGAGCCTTTGCTCTAAACAAGGCTAAGATTAAGCTCAAATGAGCTATCAACAAGCTCCAACTTATCTTTAGATAAGCTGTGTGGTCCTAGAAGTCCTTCCATGATTGACTTCCCTTCCATGTTAAGCTGAGGTAATATTTATGGGTAGATTGAGTATGATAAGCTCAACTAAGCTTTTGAGAGCTTGGTTGAGCTATTAGCCAGCTTAAAAGTAGATTAAAGAACTTATGAGTTTATGTGAACAAAAATAGAGCTTATTCAAACAATTATGTATCAAAGTAAAGCATTAAGAACAATTGATCAATTTTTAAAAACAGAATTTTATTACTAATTAAAACTGGTTACAAACTAAAAATAAAAGTTACATTAAGTAGAAACCTATAAGCTAAAAACGATTTGAAAATTACATAAGCTAATTCTAAAAGCTACTCTCTATCACTACTCCTAGATGATCCGTTGTGAGTGAGGGTGCCCCTTTATTTATAGGCTTGAGAAGAAGCTTCCAGGTCTCAAACGCTCCTCTAGATCATTTAATCTCATGCGTCCATTTCTTGCAATCATTGGATCCTCATTCTAGGCCGTTTGATCGATAAGTGTGCACACGGATTGCTAGCGTGGCAATCTGTCTTCAGAGGCTTTGTGCTTCTTTAACAAAGGATTTAGTGTAATTTTTCATTCCTTGTGTGTTTCTTAAGGATCCCGCGTGTCATTCCCTTGTCAATTCTAGCCAATGAGAGAGCTTTGGTGATGATTTTTGATGCTGACTCATTACGTGGTACTTGAATCTTTGTTCCACGTAGTTAATTGAGATTTACCCTTTGTTTTTGATAGGGTAATTAGCTGAGAATGACGATGAACAGTAAAAACGGAATTTCTCGCGCTTTGTCTCTTTTCTTTTTATAACTTATGGTTGACCCGGGAGTGTGGGTTGTTGACTTGGGCCCGGGTTTAAAAGTATTGGGCCACAGGTGAGTGTTTGGGCTTGGTTATAATGAATAAAGGGTATTGTTATAAAGGTCAACGACCGTTATCCCTTTAATAAAAAGGAGATAACGGTGTTAGGGTTTAGGGACTTTTGGTGAAAGTTATTTAATATTAAGGGTATTTTGGGTATTTTGAGGATTTTATCTTTTGTGAGTTGACCATTGTTGACCGAGGGTTGACTTTTGATGACCTTTTACTAGAAACTTCCGGCTCTTGTGCACTCTATCCGTTCTCATGTCCGTGTTTGTCTGGTTTTGACCATTTTCATGTGATTTTTGCAATATCCGTAGCTACACATCACAAATGACAAAACAAGCAATATACAAAGCATAACTTGCATGTTTGTTCATTTTATAGGCCTTTTATAGTATTAAAAAGATATGTGATTTCTCACATATCAGTTCTTAATCTTGTTAAATTGTAGGGTTTAATCTAATTTAAAATGGTTTAATTACATGTTTTGAAACCCTAGATGGTCATTAATGATGTTATTAAAAAAATACAAGATTAGAAACCCTAGGGTTTGTTTTGATGGGTGTTAATTAGGGTTTTCATGGTTAATAATTCTGGGCATAATTTTAGGTCGTGTTCAACGAAGTATATCTTAATGATAAAAATTGGTTTTGACATAATTCTTGAGCCTAAGGTTAAGTTCAATGAATCTAGTTTCTGGAAAATCCGGCCTCATGTCATTTGGAGGTCGGGAAGGTCGATTTTACAAGATTAAGTGTCAAAACTGGAAAGTCTATCCGAAAAATTCAGTTGTAGTATTTGATTTTTAATTCTCAAACCATAACGAATTAGCCTTTGAAATTTACGTGGGTTAATCTTCATGATATTAGCTTTTCAAAGGTTCTGCCAGGTCAAAATTCGAGTCTATTTTGGGTAACAAGGGTCAAAAATTAATTAACAGGAAATAAAAATTAATACCAATGATCTTTGAGATATATAGACAGTATGTAGGTAAACCTTTGTAATTTTTGTGATGTAAATTTTGAAGATATTTTTTATGGGTCTTTTAAGTATGGAAACTTACCTTAAATAAGTAGTCAAAATCTAAAATTTTTGGAAACCTTAATTAAGTCAAGTTAACTTCATTTATGGTAAGATCAAATGTAAAACTACTTAAAAAGGGTATGTAATATATGTAATCATGGATTTGTGTAGATTCGTTGAAAGAGGTTTGATTTTTTTGTTTGTGTTCGTTCTCTCCTTTGTTATTTCGTTAGGTACATTTATTCCGTCCTTCTAGTAGGACACCTTATGATTTACAATCTTCATTATCTTAGCTATCTTTGATGCGACTCGCCAGAGGAGCGATCGACGAGTTTGATATTCTGTTTGATTTGCTATCCGTTCTCATGATCCATTTGATATTCACTGATATTTCATTTGATTTGATATTCGCAATTATGATTCTGTTGATCCTTATTTGAATATGATGTTAGATCCGTTATATGACATGGATCATTAATATCTTGCTTTCTATTATATTTCTGCCTAAATCTTGCCCGAGCTATTTAACTAGTCATGGATAGTACAAAGACAGGTCATTGATGCACATGGTATGACACTTTGTGGCGGTGTGATTGGTCCACGGCGTTCTTTTTTTTTTTTTTTTTTTTTTTTTTTTCTTTTTTTACCTTTTGAATGATGGCCTTTGATTATTATTAGCTTACATTTATGTACACTCGTCATTGTACTTGTGTATATGGATATGACTTTGTTTTGCAGGGAGCGTATGGATGCATCCTAGGTACTTTGTTCCGTTCAGTTCAGGTGAATGGTTGTGTGTGTGCAATACACCCCATTTCACATTTTGTAGGGTACATCTGGAGTCTGCAGCTCCCATGTATAATTTTATATGATATGATATGATACGATGTGTGTTGGATTATGTAGTCTAAGCGTGTGGCATGCTTTAGACTTTTGTTTCGAGCTCGTGGGCACTCCTTTGTTATCCTTAATTCTTAATTATCGCTTTATATTTCGTATGACATTTTGTTTAGCAGATTCTCTTGATCCGTTTCGTTCATTCTTTTGTTTCTTTCCCTTATTGTTATTATATCTGTTCACTGAGCGTTAGCTCAGCCGCATTTTCTTTTCCTGCGGCAGGTACTAAGCGGGAAGCTGGGATATGAGTGATGAGTGTAGGAAGCTTCTAGAAGACCAACCCTTATTAGCTTTCCTATTGTTTTGGATTTATATTTAAGACCCTTTCGTTTGAAGATTTCTTTCATTTAGACTTTGTTGGAATTTAATACTTTTGGAGGTCATTTTGTTTCATGACTTGGTATTTTAAATTAATAAAGTCTTCCGCTTGCGTTTATATGTTCTGATATGACACCATAACGTAACTCTTGGTCTCTTTATCGGAGCGGGATGTTACAATTATGGTATCAGAGCCATTTCGACCTGTAAAACCTAGGTTATGACCTGTGAGGATTGGGTAGACATTAGGCTTCCTTTCGTATTTTGATATTATCGCTTCCTTTCGTATTTTGATCTTAACTCTAAATTGTCTTCGCTGTTTCATTCGTTGACCGAATATTTTCTTCGACCAAGGATCAGGCAGCTAACTCTTCAGGTACCGTTTTGGGAACTCTCTTTTTGAACGGTCGTGCTGTTTTTGTCTTATTTTATAAACATTTTTTGAACGGGTACCACACATTTTTTCGGTTTTCGTTTCATTTTCTAAACACATTCGCATCTTCCCTATGCTACTTAATTCTACCTTACCGATATCTACGCCTATGAAAAGTCTGACCACGAATATCAGAGTTGTTCCCTTCATTTTGATGATAAGATTTGTTTTGCTAATTTGCTTCCCTTAGAACTGAGTGATTTCGATTTTATTCTTAGTATGAATTGGTTAGCTGATCATCGCGCCCCTATCGTTTGTCATACCAATCGTGTCATCTTAGGTAATCTGAATAACCTTAAATTCATTTACCTATTTCAATTTCGAGGATGAAATTTTCTTTTAGTGGGGACGAGTTGTAAAACCGCCCGGTGACTAAGAAATGGGTTTGCGCTTGAATTTCAGTGATGAGGTTTTTTTTTTTTTTTTTTTTGAGGGATGTAGGGCTCTTATTGACTAAAAGTGGGTTCTTCGCTTTTCTTTAGAATGAAGTTGATTTGAAGCCCTACTCTCTTACTTTGTTTGATTCAAAAGATGAACCCCCCCCCCCCAACAAGTCGTATGGGGTGGGGTGCTTGTGATAAGCTGCCTTGGATTCTAAAAAAAAATTGAATTTCATGTCATATTGGTAATTTTGAATATAACCTAAAGTTTATTAATAAGTATTTGAAAATAAAATTCTTTAGGATATAATTTTGATAATAAAACTATAAAGATATAACATAAGGTGTTTTGTTTTTAAAAATATATATATATAATTCCCTAATTTATATATATAAATCCCCCCCCCCCTCCCCCCCCCCCCCCCTTAGGAATATATTTTGATTTTGTTATTTTGTTTATTTACTTTCCTTTTTGTTTATAAAACCTATTTTAAGAAATAAGAGTAAAAAGGTTTTTAGCAAATATTGTATAATCTTCAAAAATGAGAAAAAAATATTTTGTCCCCCTCCTATATATTTAGAAATTATTTTGTCTTCTTTTTACAAATCTTATTCTAAGTAATAAGTGTAAAGAGATTAGACCAAATCTTTTGTAATCTTCTAAAAGGATAGAAAATTTTTGTCCCCCTCTCCTCTCTATATATTCAGCCGATTTCTATCCCTCTCCCTCATCATTCTCTCTCAAAAATTTATCCTCCAAAACTTGTGTAATCATTCTTAGAACTTGCAAGAAGAAGTTGGTGAATTCGGTAGAAGTATTCATGCTTTGTGTTCTTGATTCTTTGGTGTTCTTGGTTTAATTCTTTAGTGTTCTTGGTGTGGTGTTCTTGTTCTTATATCCATCTTAATCTTCGTAAGTATTCCATGTTCCTTGTTTCATCTTTGTATTCCATGATTCACATATGAAGTTTTCATAAAAACCTAAAATATTGTAAAGAAAACATGTGTTCTTAATCTTGTTAAATTGTAGGGTTTAATCTAATTTAAAATGGTTTAATTACATATTTTGAAACCCTAGATGGTCATTAATGATGTTATTAATAAAAAAAAAATACAAGATTAGAAACCCTAGGGTTTGTTTTTATGGGTGTTAATTAGGGTTTTCATGGTTAATAATTCTGGGCAGCATTTTAGGTCGTGTTCAACGGAGTATATCTTAATAATAAAAATTGGTTTTGACATAATTCTTGAGCCTAAGGTGAATTTCAATGAATCTAGTTTCTGGAAAATCTGGCCTCATGTCAATTGGAGGTCGGGAAGGTCGACTTTTAGATTTTAAAAAATTAAGTGTCAAAACTGGAAAGTCAGTCCGAAGAATTCAGTTGTAGTATTTGATTTTTAATTCTCAAACCATAACGAATTAGCCTTTGAAATTTACGTGGGTTAATCTTCATGATATTAGCTACGTCCATGATTGTTTTCATATTTTTCTGAGTTGTCTAAGTATGGTAAATACGCATCAACTTTTTAAAGGTTCTGCCAGGTCAAAATTCGGGTCTATTTTGGGTAACAAGGGTCAAAGGGATACTTAAACATGGAAATAAATTAAACCAATGATCATGAGAATATTAGACATATGTAGGAACCTTTGTAATTTTTGGTGTAATTTTTGAAGATATTTTTTTGGGTCTTTTAAGTATGGAAACTTACCTTAAATAAGTAGTCAAAATCTGGAATTTTTGGAAACTTTAATTAAGTCAAGTAAACTTCATTTATGGTAAGATCAAATGTAAAACTACTTAAAAAGAGTATGTAATATATGTAATCATGGATTTGTGTAGATTCGGTGAAGAGGTTTTGATCTTTTGTCTTCGTGTTCGTTCTCTCCTTTGCTTATTCGTTAAGGTACAGATATTCCGTCCTTTTAGTAAGGACACATTATGATTTATATCTCCATTATCTTAGCTACTTAGATTCAGTTGATATTCGTTTGATATTCCGTTTGATTTTCTATCCGTTCTCATGATCCATTTGATATTCACTGATATTCCGTTCGATTTGATATTCGCAATTATGATTCTGTTGATCCATGTTTGAATATGATGTTAGATCCGTTATCTTGACTTGATCATTAGTATCTTGTTCACTTATATCTTCTGCCTAAATCTTGCCCGAGCTATTTAAACTAGTCATGGAGGTACCATGACCGTGTCATTGATGCACCAATGGCATGACACTATCTATGGCGGTGTGATTGGTCCACGGCGTTCCCTTTTGAATGATGGCCTTTGATTATTATTAGCTTACATTTATGTACACTCGTCATTGTACTTATGTATATGGATATGACTTTGTTTTGTAGGGAGCGTATGGATGCATCCTAGGTACTTTGTTCTGTTCAGTTCAGGTGAATGGTTGTGTGTGTGCAATACACCCCATTTCACATTTTGTAGGGTAAATCTGGAGTCTGCAGCTCCCATGTCTAATTTTATATTATATGATATGATACGATGTATGTTGGATTATGTTGTCTAAGCGTGTGGCATGCTTTAGACTTTTGTTTCGATCTCGTGGGCACTCCTTTTTTATCCTTAATTCTTAATTATTGCTTTATATTTCGTATGACACTTTGTTTAGCAGATTATCGTGATCCGTTTCGTTCATTCTTTTGTTTCTTTCCCTCGTTGTTATTATATCTGTTCACTGAGCGTTAGCTCAGCCGCATTTTCTTTTCCTGCGGCAGGTACTAAGCGGGAAGCTGGGATATGAGTGATGAGTGTAGGAAGCTTCTAGAAGACCAACCCTTATTAGCTTTCCTATTGTTTTGGATTTGTATTTAAGACCCTTTCGTTTAAAGATTTCTTTCATTTAGACTTTGTTGGAATTTATTACTTTTGGAGGTCATTTTGTTTCATGACTTGGTATTTTAAATTAATAAAGTCTCCCGCTTACGTTTGTATGTTCTGATATGACACTATAACGTAACTCTTGGTCTCTTTATCAGAGCGAGATGTTACAATAGTACTGCTGGTGAAGCAGTTACTACTGCTAGTATTGAAGGTGGTGGTGCTCCTACAACTATTAAGGAAATCACTTTGGCTCAGACACTTATTCAGATCAAAGTAGCTAAGCCTAAAGTTGTTACTACTGCTGCTACAACAACAACAACTACAAGACCCAAGGCTAGAGGGGTAGTAGTACAGGAGCCAAGTGAGTTCAAAGCTCCACAAGAGGCACAACCTTTAATTTCTAAAGACAAAGGAAAAGGTATTATGATTGAGCCTGAAGTTCCTTTAAAAAGAAAAGATCAAATTTCTCTTGATGAACAAATAGCAAGAGATATTCAAGCTAAGTTGGATGCTGAATTAATAGAAGAAGAAAACATGGCAAGGAAACAAGAAGAAGAAGCCAACATATCATTGATTGAGTCATGGGAAAATATACAAGCTATGATGGAGGCTGATAGATTGCTGGCTGAGAGACTCCAATCAAGAGAAAGAGAGGAGTTGACAGATGAGGAAAAAGGAAAACTATTTATGGAACTGATGGAGAAAAGAAGAAAACATTTTGCTGTCACTCAGTGCACAAGAAAGAGAAAACAGACCTCCTACCAAGGTACAAAAGAGAACTCAAATGTCTACCTATCTTAAGCACATGGGTGGATACACATACAAACAGCTAAAGGGAAAGAGTTTTGATGAGATTCAAAAGCTGTTTGACAAGGAAATAAAGAGGGTAAATACCTTTGTGGCTATGGGTTCTGAGGTACAGGAAAGAAATGAAAAGAAGGTAGAAGGTAGTGAAGAGAAAACTAAAGGCAACAGAAAGAAGATGCTTAAAAGGAAAAGAGCAGGGAAAGAACAACAACAAGAATCCTCAAAGAAACAAAGATTGGAGGAAGATAAAGAGGTCTGATGAGTTGAAGGAAGTTGAGAGATAATGAAGTCGAGATGAAGAGCAATTGGTGTTAAAAAAGGGATGAAGATATAGCAATGGATTGCTATACCACTTGCTTACCAAAAACCACAGTGACTTATTGATTACAAAAGGGGGCCCTTCTTAAAGAAGGAATCATGGTACATTATCAGATGGAAGTTCCAAGAGATATTCTTCAATGATAAGGATGCTTCAGGGTATAGACAGAGAAGACTTGGAGACTCTTTGGAAGTTAGTCAAAACAAAGCATGGTGATATAAGGCCTGAAGAAGAACATGAAAGAGTGTTGTAGGGAGATTTAAAAGTCATGTTTGAACCAGATATTAGAAGTGAAATATGGAGAAAGCTACAAGGTTATACAGTAACTGTTTGGAAATTGTATGATTCATGTGGAGTGCACTTTGTCAGGTTTGGAAATGTGTACATCTTCATGTTAGTTGAAAAGAGATACCCCCTTACACCAATAACTATCACCAATATGCTAAACAAGAAACTTCAAACTGATCATTTTAATGAGATGTGCTATCAACTGCTTAAGCTTATGGTAAAGCAGCAAAAGGGTCAGTAAAAGGTTTGAATGTATCCTCCTGAGTATGATGAAGACTTTTTACAGAGAAATTTGAAGATTCAGAAGATGAACATCAAGTTTAGGGAAGGATTGTTAGGACTTAAAAGACTTTAAGGATTCTTAGAGCTACTATTGCTCAGGTACATAATGGAAATTATGCTAAGTAGTTAGTACTGGTAGTATAAAGTTATCACTGCTAGTTACTGCTGTTAGTATAATTTAGTACTATTAGTAGAAAGTTACTACTGTCAGTAGAAGTTAAGACTGCTCAGAGTTGAAGACTGAAAATATGCTAAGTAGTTAATACTGTTAGTACAAAAGTTACTACTGTTAGGTTAACTTAGTACTGTTAGTATAACTTAGTACTGCTAGAGTAAAGTTACAACTGTTAGCATAAAGTTAGTACTGCTAGTACTTACTACTGCTTATGCTCAGTTAGTGCTGCTGGTTATAAAGATACAACTGTTGAGTAATTACAACTGCCGAAAGGATTATGCTGACAAAGAAAAGGTTAAAGACATATCAGAGACGTGATAAAGATTGTTTGGAGAACAAGAATACTTGTGAAGATAAGTATTGAGATATTTGTGTACAAGATATACATAATGTATTTGTTTAAAAGATTACGTTTATATTTAGAAAAGATTATGATATCTTAGGAATGTATTGTAAGCCGACTAGGACTCCTTAGTCTATAAAAGGAGGCCCTAGGGCATTAGTTGAGATATCGATCAATCATATCAATCAGTTTTGCATATTAGTTTTCATAGTTGTCAAGTCGAGTCAGAAAAGCTTCAAGGTTGTAAACCCTAGTACTGGTTAAGAGTACTCGTATTATTGATCTAATAATATTGGAGCGTTTGGTTATATCTTTGTTCATACACGATTACTGTTTTATTCATAATACTTCTAGGTATTAAGGTGTAGATTCTGCATACACTTTAGTATACAAACAAAGTTTCTACAACAAGTTGTTTTGGATTTATCCAAGGTAACTTAACCTTAGAAAACCTAAGGAATCGATCAAGGATTGGGATCTACAAATATGAAATCCAATAAAAAGCTTCTCTGATGCAACTATAACCTGCAGATTGGTCACCTGAGCAAGCCCTTTCTTTTTCTTTTCTTTTTAATAAACAGGTGATGTGCTGCTTCATCTTTCTGTATAGACCGTTAATGCGTTTTAATGAATAGATCGTTAATGCCTTTTCCAATGCGTTTTTACCCACATCCTTATGCCAGTTAAAGCCAAGAATCACTTGTTTCAGCAAACATTGTGTCACATAACAACATCTTTTGAATAATCCAAAATAGAACGTTAACCCTCAATGGCTTTAGGGGAACCTTTAAGTGACATGTGCACCTGCATATATTAGGCATTTATCCATTACAAAACGTATTAACTTTAGGTATAAGCCTATAAGTTGTCGGAACAATCTATTCTAACATAAGATCTGGCAATATCAGTGCAGGCCTGGACTAAATAAAGAAAACATAAGAGAATTACCTCACATGCAACTGCATCAGCCAATCCATGAATTAGGTTTGTGCGCATACTTTTACCAAATAACTTAGAAAAGCGGGATCAAGATCCAGAAAAGTGTTTTCAATGTTGTCATCTAAACCGAATGCAAGTGATTTTCCATGAATGATTAGTGCATATGGATCAGACAATGAAGCAGTAAGCTGAAGCGTTTCCTGCTAATTATCTGCTTCCTCATATTTTCTTTCGAGATCTAAAAGAGCAAATTTATCATTTATGGTTAAGAAATAACCTATGCACGAATAAACGGTGCAAAAGAATAATGAAACTAAACTCAACTTGGCAATTACAGTTTTATCCCTAGCTTATTATGCCGATACTATTTCTGGAGACTCTAAAGTTATGATAATCTGTTTCATCCCTTGTTTAATTGCAATTTCCATTTTATTAGCAGTGAGAACCCATATTTTAATTCCTGCTTGAGCAAGTTTGTCAATGCATTCGGGTATCTGCAAAAATGAGAAACGAACGATACAAAAATTAGACTAAATTCATAAATGCAAAACAAATTATTTGCATAACATTTACTTTTAAACGAAGCTATCAGCTGATCGACATACAAAACTGTTTGTGGTTTTACAGGAAAACCATATTAGCTAGTTGGCAGTTGAAACGACTATACATCTTTGTTCCAACCTTTTACCCGAATTTATTTCCCACAATTTTTATAATATGCAATACATGTTACTTATAGGTTGGTGAATTCCATGACCAACAATTTTATGGTACTTCTAATTGCCTAAGTTTCTGAAAGGGGAGGGGCTAAGTTTGTTACATTTTTTTTCCATGAATGCAAAAAGAACGGTAGGATACCTAACTAAATACAATTTAGAGGAAAGTTAACTATAAGTCTAACATAGATAACTTCAAAAACTTATATACTAAAGGCAAAAAGCATTCAAAAATTCTAGAAATATAGTAATGACTTGTTGAATTTTATACTTAAGCCTGCTTATCAAAGTATTTGTCCAAACCTAATCACTTGTCCATGTTTGGTATCCGAAGTCTAAACTATGTCTCATAAGGCTTTTAATATCCATGTTACTGGTAGTAAAGTGTTTTGTAGAAAAACATAATTCAACCTACAGAAAACCTTAATTTAATAAATATACAAACAACTAAATATGCAATTTAGTCGTTCAATGAAACATTTTGATGTAGATA
>BQNB010089259.1:0-27449 GCA_026074375.1 Tanacetum coccineum
CCGTTGAACATCTAATGTGTAACGATAACATATCGACTCATCCGTTGGACATCTAATGTACAACGATAACATATCGACTCATGGCCATTGTTCGCGGGGGCAAGCAACGGGGGCACATTCCCAGTGTTGGTAGGGTTTTGTCGGGACAGGGCACGGTCATTTCGCCCCCGCTTCCATGCACGCACTCCTCTGATGTCGCTAAGCTCAAAAAGAGAAAGAATGTGCTAACGCGTCTGGTGAACATGTTCATGAAGTTATTTAGGAGTGACGACAAGTTTTCCCAAATGCTTACGCAGCTTGAGTCACAGCCTGAGATAGGTGGTGGCAGGGGGGATGATGAGCCGGGAGATGATGAGGACGGCGGCGAAGATGGGGAGGTTGAGGACGATAGTTATGAGATGTTGGGTAAGTATATGCTATTTTGTGTCTTAAGTGTATATTGGCGACCCTTATGTGAATATTTGTTTCCCGTACGTTTAGAACTTGTTATCTGGTGAATATTGACTTGTATCTTGCGGATAATGCAAGTTTTGTGACTTCGTCACCCGTTTTGTAGACTATATTGTGTTTATTCGGATTTTGGACGTATTTAACTTTATTAAATCAAATGCGTTGATGGTATTGTGTTTTGGTACAAGTTGTAATGTATTTGGGTAGATTATATATTGGTTTATACAGGTTTGAGTATTGGTAGATTTTTTTCGGAAAAATTCCGAAAAAAATCTGAAAATAGCCAGTTGTGCAGGCAGCACAAAAAAAATTGCAGACTTATCACGGGCGACTTGTCGCCCGGAATAAGTTAAACTAAAAATTTATTAAAGGGTTATCCTGGGAGACATGTCGCCCGGGATTCAACGTAATTAACTAATTAATCAAGTATCAATATTAATTAGTCATTTTATAAAATTAGTATCCCGGGCGACATGTCGTCCGGGAAAACCCTCCACCGTGGCAATTATTTGTTTGACTGAAACTATGTAGGCCCCACGATGTCGCCCGAGAATGTATCCTCTTCGAGCTTTTCCGTTCGACTTATCCCGGGCGACATGTCGCCCGGGAAACCTATCCCCAGTGACAAGTCGCCCGGGATACAACGGATTTGTCGCTGGGAAAATGGCAAATGTTGTAGTGGGAGGACATGAATCTTGATGTCCGAGCTGGACTTAAGGGATGGAAATTTCTCTATCTTGGTGACCTTCTGGTAACGTCGTTTTCCTTAATCTCTAAAATGTGTCCCATGATTAAAAATACCATTTTTATATCGAAAACTATATTACTACGTATAGTATTAAGAAGCAAATTTAATGAATTTTGTAGGTGAAAAGTGAACTTCCTAGTACATTCAAGGCGGGAACGGAACTTGAATACATTTGTCGGAGGGGCCAAAATATGAAATACATATTTTAGGGGGGCAAAACTATAAAACGTTAATATTTTGCATAGCTAATGACTAACATTATATAGTAAATGATACTTGAGAGTAAACTTTTTTTTGGGGGGGGGGGGGGGCACAACCCCCCTTGGTCTCAATGATGTTCCGTCCTTGATTCAAGGCCTTCCGTTATCAGCAACACAGGTGGTCTTGTGGTCCAGCTAATTTGTTTAGGAAAAAGGTGATGAAATTGTTAGAAACAAAGTTAGTTAAGTTTGTTTTCAGTGATTATTTTTTTGCTCACTTTTTCCATGCAAAGTGGCAGTAATAACGGTATTGATCTTGATTGTTATGATGTTGCAGAAAGTGACATTTTTCTTTCTGCGTTGTTCTACAGTTTCTTCTTTTGTGCGAAAGATCATTGCTCATATGGTTACGTTTTTCTTTTTCTGCGTTGTTCTCCCATTGACAATCTTGGTCCCTGAGGTTGAAGTGCCGGTCTGGGGTGCAATCTACATCCCTTGCATCATTACTACATTGAATTCAGTTGGAACTCCAAGGTAATTTTTTTTTTGTTACATTGTATGCAGTGATTTGTAATAATCATCTTACTTACATGTATCTGATGTTTTGTAAACATTCAGGTCCATTCATTTGTTATTCTACTGGATTCTTTTTGAGAATGTGATGTCCCTTCACCGTACCAAAGCTACATTCATTGGTTTACTTGATGCCAAGAGATCTAACGAATGGGTTGTTACCGAGAAGCTAGGAGACGCACTCAAGAACAAATCAAATGCAAAAGCTAAAAAGTTCAAGTTCAATTTCAACTTCAAATTCAATTTCGGTGACAGGTAAAGATCATAGCTTTCCCCTTGCTATTCTATGGCTTTTTTCCTTTTTATGTATCTTGCTTGACAATTTGCGTGTTTCTTATGATGCAAAATTCATGTTACGGAGCTTGGATTTGCCGTGTTCCTTTTCTTCACCGGATGCTATGACTTCATGTATGGAAAGAACAACTACTTCGTTTACATCTTCCTCCAGACAATCACATTCTTGATTGTTGGATTCGGCTATGTGGGAACCATTGTCCCAAGCTCTTAAAACTAAGGACTTCAAATATAGTAGTCAAGATCCTACATCTCTTCTTCACATCTTTCTCATCACCTTATTCTCAGTATATACAATCTTTCGTGTGATTAAAACACATACCCGGATATCTGTGTTGAGAACGGAACCGAAAAGAGATTAAAGCTTGAAGTTTTTGGGATATTGATCTGTTTGTGAAAAGTAAGAAACATAAAACAAATAGGTTGGTTGTTAGAGGAAGGAGTATGGTGGCAAGCTTTTCATTTGAGCCACATCAGCATCTCACTTCGACTCAAAAATACCTATTCAATCATATCACACCACTATCTTTTTATTTGGGCCCACCACCCACAATTTTATTTTCTTTTCTATTTTTTTAACACAATCATAATTTATTTCATTTAAATTAAAAATACAAACATACGGAATTTTAAAATACAATACGGAATTTATAAAAAACATTACATAATAATGTTAAACTAATGAAACCGTATCCTTACAGAAAACCTTAACCACATTTTTTTTGTAATGTTAAGGTAATGCTCTGATGATTTAGAAGTAAAAATAGAGACATTAGCAAGTATTATAGCAGCTCCCATAGTAATATTCTTTCCATTACCACCTCGCCACATGGACTATATGTATGAAGATTAATTTTCAGGTATGATTCCTGCAAGATCTTTCTCGACTAACGTTGAGAACGCCAAGCACATTCGGATCACTCATATAACAAAGACTTGAATTGCAACAATTTGCTCAAGTTTTCCTTTTTTTAGAAAGTTATTGATGTCCCCCAAACAACCAGTTACAGTGCCACCGGTAGCAATCACATAATTAGTGGCGCTTAACCACGCCCCACTGTTAAAATCATCATCCTCACCCATATCCTCAACAACCTTCTGCATGTATTCTTGGGTCGACATTAAAGCCCCATCCGAATCAAGAATAAAAACATTTTCTTTAAGCAGCTTGGCGCGCTGAACAACACCCGCAGGACCGGGTATTATCCTAGATGGATTTGGGGTTGAGAAAGATGGTTCAACACATGTGCTACTAGAGAGCTGAACAATACCCGCAAGACCGGGTATTATGGTAACTGAATTTGAGGTGTATGGAGATGGTTCAACACGTGCGCTACTAGACGAACGCAAAACAGGTGTTAAATGAAGATCAGAATCATCTATATCAAGATTGTATTTCCATGGATCATTTTCGTTATTGAAATTGAAAGCCATTTGAGAGAGTTAGATAAGAAGTTGTGTGATATAATGAGGAGATGGAGAATGTATTTATAACGGAAAACTAGTCGTTGGAATTCAAACATTACACTTTATTTAAAACATTACATTAAAAACAATTAAAACATTACACTAAAATAGTTCCTAACCCGATGACTCGTATTCTGAATCATATCTCACCACCCCCAAATTCCAAAAAGTCTTCTCATCACATCATCAGCTTATTTTTCTGCTCTCACTTTTCAATCCATTGCTTTATCTTCTAATTTTTCTTTAAGGCTCTCACATCTAGATGTAGTTGATGTAGCTCTGGTTTCGTACTCGATATCTCTCACCAGCCTGTGAGAACAAACACCCTAGACAACTTAATCTGGTGAGCGTAGTAAGTAATTTTTCCAGTAGCCAAACTAACTTAGCATCCATTTGTTTTTCTAGTTTTTGCCGTCTTTTTTCATACATTGCAAGATTCAATATCTCGTAATACTTTATCACACCTTCTTTTTAAGAAGTATCGAACTCAAAGCACGGCTCTCTTAGATGAAATTGCCAGTACATTTCTCGTATGCTTTTCTAAGATCCTTTAGCTTAAGCCGATTTTTCAAATTGCAAGGCTAAATTATTGAATCGTGTTCTGACGACTCTTATCTTCGTCAATTAGTTTTTGAACTAAAGCTTCAACTTCAGAGTCGGTATGTGGAAGCAGACAAGCCATTTAAAAAACTTAACAAGTGATATGTTATAATTTTGGGTTGGATCATTAAGACGGAAAAAATTTGGTAAAAAAGAGTGGTAATTTAAAAGAGGGATAATTTGAAAAAAATTAATTTTTTTATCCACAAAACGGTTTCGATTTTAAAAATCAAATACTCAAGTTTAATAATTCTTTTAGTCATTATGTCACGGCGTGTACATGGCGAGATTTTATGGTGATATGAGTTGGGGCAGCTTGGTCTGGTATGGTGGCGAGGGGTAATGGGCGAAGCCAACTCGTTCAAGTCTCTGTGGCGAGCCCCCTAAGCCACCATACTCCTTCCTCTTAGAGCATAGTTATGCTGAGTTGGCTTTTTTAGATTTATGTTTTGTGGAGGGGAATAGTATGGTTGCAATAAGCCACCTATCTTATTCTACTCTTTCTTTTAATTAGTTGGGCATTTACATTTATATTCTTACAAAACTCAATATTACATCAATATCATTTTCAGTTTTGTAATTACGTCATTATCTTTCATAAACTTTTGTTATTACATTAATATCTATCTAAAAATATTGGGGTAATTTACATTAATAATCCTGCCACACTTTTAAATATTATAATCTATATTCTTACATCAAACTTTCTTATAACTTTCTCATATATATATAAAAATCAACATTTTCTCCATCAACACGCTCGAGGTTAAAAATATCATATGAATTCAAATAAAATATATATGATCACACATATGTTCTTTCATATTTATACATCTAACACGTTTGGTAATTTGCACAGCGCATTCTTTTTGATCGTCGTTTAAGGCCAAAAAGTATATATAAAATAATATGATCATGATCAATATAAGAAATAAATAATAGTTTCATAATTAAAATCAATATAATTATGATTTAATTGATTTTTGGACATATATATCTTTTTTAAAAGTGTAAGAAGGATATTGATGTAATTACAAAAGTTTGGAAAGGACGTTGGTATAATTACAAAAATAAGAAGGATATTTATGTAATATTGAGTTTTAAGAAAAATATACATGTAATTCTAATTAGTTTGGGGTCATGTAACTTCATACAATTAAATTAAACAAATATTTTGTCTGGATTTTTTTTTCTCTCATTGGCTTTTTAGAGATTTCTTTTGAACTTGCTTTTGATCTTATAAAAACAAACATGATAGAAATATATTTTTCCATATCTTATCTTGATAATCATCAAGATTTGTGGTACAAAAGTAAAACCAAACAATTAACAATGTACCCCAAGCATATTACTCAGCCGAGCAAAATAACCAAACCGAGAAAATGGGCCTCGGTCTGGTCCACCTTTTTACTCATTATCGATCCTTGGTCTGGTTTGCTTTGATTCGCTCTAATGCAATATCGACCTGATATGAACTGGATCGATAAAAATATATGAAAGAACAATAAATAAGATAAATGGTCTATTTTAATGAGATAAACCAACCCCTCAATAGTTTATATTAGTGAGATAAACCGACTCCCCAATTAATAACCAAATCAATTACTTCATATTCAACATAATGAAACTTACATCCCTAATGCTCTATTTATAGATTACTAAAAAAGACTCCATTCCTTGTTAAAAAAAACAAGACCCCATTCCTAAGAAAACTCTAATTCCTAATCATTATCTAAAAAAATAATACTAATACTTATCAACTAACTAGATAAATACGAGAATAAGAATATGATTCATATAAATACTTCCGCCCCAAAAAATACCTTGTTAAGGTGTTCCTTTGAACGATCTTGAATTCCTAGATCCCATGTTCTTCGTTGAATCCCTTTTGTAAACACCAAGTAGAGGTAGTAGTCATGGTATTGTTTTGCGAGTTCTTCCCGAAGATAAGCGGTCTTATAAGGCCCTCTTGTAAGTCTGATGCTAATGCTAACTTGTGTGTTCTGTTTATCCCAAGAGTGGCCACAAATTTCTCCCAGCATACCACCAACACCTTTTCTGGTTCGACTTGTTGAGACAAAAACTTTTTCCAGAATCCAGCCACTTTCAAAATTCTATAGGGTCATTGTGGGGTTTTGGTTGGCAACCCTGGTATTGGATTCGGTTAAGATAACAAATCCATAAAAAAGGTATAACCATATAAATCTATTAGATAAAAATTCGCTTTTCGCATATACTACCTAAATTATATGATTATTAAAATCCACTCAGCGATAAACAACCCCCCCCTTACCACAACCTACGAGGTTTGAGGTTTTGATTCAATTAAGGAGTTGTACGCAAGTGATGAAGATTTTGGTAACATTTGGATGGAGCTCAAAACCAAGCAACATTGGGGTAAGTTTCTTTTACTTGACGATTATTTGTTTAAAGATAATCGTTTGTGTATCCTAAGACTTCCCTTAACACTCTGTTCTCGAGTTTTTTTTTAAGGAATGAAAGGTGATGGGAAGGGAAATCAAAAAATATTTGTGTTCTTGAGTTTTCTTAAAGAAGGAACATTAGGGGACGGGAAAGGAAAAGGGAGGGAAGTCATGAGTTTTTTTGTATAGATTTGTTCCTCTCAATATTGGGGGGGGGGGATTAGGAAGGAAAGTAAGCATTGTAAACATGAGCTTGTGTAAAATTACAATCATATCCTCATTTAGTTTTGCAAATATTATACGTAATAACTCATTGAAAAAATGGAATTGACATATCTCAGATCAAGATGTTATGCCTTGTTTTATAATGAGGGATTGATGGACATTAAATAATTTAAAATTGCAACTGCACTTTTGGGTAAAGGTGCAACTGCACTTCGATCAATCACAATCGTGAAATCAATTTCTGATGTAAATACTCATATTTATGTCACTTTGTTTTATTTATTTCACTTTGTTTTGATTATTTGTAATTACAACAAATCTGCTCAAAACCAATTTTGATTTGCTCGTGCGTGTGTTAAAGATTACAAATATTGAGGCATTACTTGTTTTCAGATATATTAGTTTTTAGGGTGCATTGGTAATTTTGTTAGTTTCTATGTCCTTTCCTCTGATTTAAAAATACAAACTCGAGAACACAAATTACAATAACCATTTTCTTCCCAATGTCATCTCTTACTTTACCCTTCCTATCACATCCCCTTCCATTCTTTAAAATTTAGACTCGAGAACTGAGTGTAAGCCTCCTTAGCATTTGTTTCTTCTTCAGCCTTATTGCTCATAATACTATCAATACGTGCAATACCTGCATCGATAATCTCCTTAATCCTTGAACGGTGTTTCTTGAACATTGCTTGGATCTGTGCAAGCAAATCTTCCATGCTCGTGTTTGACATCTTTTTCAAAACGCGTTCTTTACCTCTTTTTTTTCGTCCGATTAACAAGGCATAGTAGTTTGTAAGCAGTACCCACCCGGATGAACAGTGGTGATGAACAGTAGCTCAATGAACAATAGAAACTTTTTTTTCGTTTTTTTCTATTTATTTGAAAATCTTAGAATCGAAACAACTTTTATACAAATTTGATATGAACCAAATCGATATCAGATATGAAAAAGACGAATAAAAAGATAAATGGTCTATTTTGATGAGATAAACCAATCCCCTTATGGTTTATATAAGTGAGATAAACCGACTCCCCAATTGATAACCAAATCAATTACTTCATATTTAACATGATGAAATTTACATCCCTAATGTTCTATTTATAGATTACTAAACAAGACTCCATTCCTAACAAAACTCTAATTCTTAATCATTATCTATTAAAATAATACTAATACTTATTTACTAACTAGATAAATACGAGAATAATAATATGATTCATATCACGACTATTATGTTTTGTTGGATCGGGCCGACGAACTGAACAGGACCGGGCTGACGCGGACCCGGATTAAACATTTTGGTCCGATCTTCAAAGTCCGATGTTTTTGTCAAATTAGTTTTCGGTCCGGTCTCGTTTTTAAACCGTCCTTGGCCCTTCATAATATCAACCGAGCTACTTTCCTTCTCTCTCAAAGAAAAGGAAAAGAGAAAACCATGAGTTGTAACATGCTACTTTCAAGTGATGTTTTTTTTTATGAGATAAACCAAACCCCCAATGGTTTATATAAGTGAGATAAGTGACACTTAGAAAGAAATTAAGATAAGGAACTGAAAGCTAAAACACCAAACCGAGCGCATGCCCCTTATCTTAATTGATGATGAAAAAGAGAATTATTGATTCAGTTCACCTTAATGTCATGCAATCTTTTTGTTTTCGACGGGTTAATTAAGGTTCTCCGTTGTATCGTGTAGATTTTCCGTAGGAATCCATTCTTAACTACAAAGGGCCAAACAAAGTTTTAACCTTCGAAGACATAAAAGCTTTTTCTTTGGTTTGGCTTCATTGGCTTGATAGTCCATCATGCATTCATGGTCTCTGTAATTTCTAGCAATTGGCCAGTTCTAATATAAGTTTGCTGTGAAAACAGAAAGATTTTACATAAGAATTATTGTAAACAGTAACACATCACTCAGATACTTAAAATCTCATAATGATACAAGCTTAATTACCAATAGCAATTAAACTTGAAATCTCTACAAACATTGGATTCTTAAGATCTGGAGAACTTTGTATCTCTATTAAGTAACACATAAAAAAAAAGGTCCCTTTTGTAAGACTCAGGTTTAATATAACCACTTTACACGAGGTAAACAATGAATTTATTTAACAAATTGTTATAGAAAGTTACATATATATGTGCATTGTCAAACAGATACAATACTCTTACATACAGCAATTCTTTCACTTACTCCTCCTATTCATACTAAATTGCATGAAATTTCTCTCTGTGAATATTTCAAAGAATTTAAAATCTAAACCTGGTCTACCAAGACATTCTGATTGCGCAAAAAGAATAATAATCCCAAAATAACCCCCAACCCGTCATCCAGACAGATCTACAACTATAATAACATGTCGTTTACTCAACCTGATCTCGTTTGCATGACGATTTTACAAATTTTTGGTGGCCATAAGCGTATATTCAATGAAATTATGTTAAATGCTTTTCAAAGCAAACCAGCAAGCAAAGCACCAGGATCTGATGGTGAAATCGATGGAATATTTGGTTGAGGTTGTGAAGACGCAGGTGGCCTAAAGGAGGTGGGAATGCTTATCAGTTGCTCCTTAATGAATTCCTTCAACCTGAATCAGCATATAACCAGATGAAATTAAACTCTCATACGTTGATATAATATTTAATATTCCCATTGATATAATACTTGGTAATCTTAAAAACATACTCAAATGTTAGTGTGGGGTCCCCAGATGCAACTGTCATTCGGAGTTGGGTTCTGTCAGCTGGATCCGTTTCAATTCTTACCTGAGTAATTATTAACAAAAATTTCCTAATAAATCAAAATACAGGATTAAAAAATTAATACAAGATTAGACTGATATGATACGCATACCAGGCATAACATAGCTTGTGTTGTTTCCGAATAAAAGGTTGTGGTTGCAACTAAATTACTTGGATTTGGATCCTGAAAAACTCAAGAATGGTAAGGCGTGTTTGCTTCTGATACTTGATGTAAAAAGTGTTAAAATAAATACAAACAGCTTACCAGTCCAGGGCAAACTATGAGCCTCCAACTGTTTAACAAAGACGCCATTTCTCCCAAGGACATTGGTCTTACACCTCTAACCTGTTCATTTTTATACAAAAAGGAAACTAGCATTATATATTTCAAACCACTTGCTGAAGTTAAATGACTAGCTTCCTAAGGAAGCATATAAAGGGAAATATACGAACCACTTCTTGAAGTTTCAAAGGAGGTGCAGCCAGTGATCTCCACTGGGGGAAAAACTCCTCTGCAGTTATTGGGATCGGCTGAAAAAACTTATTCAAGACTGCAGGAAGGCGAAGCTTATTATCAACCTGTGTGAGACCAAAAGTCAAAGTCAATACTGCTGATGTGAATATTTGCAACGATATAGGATCCTAAAATAAAGCATCAGGACGTACCAACGTGGTTCCAAACTTGTAGGAGAAGTCGAGAACTGCAACATCCCTACTTGGACGAAGATTTACCACTTCGAACGGGCATTGAACCTAAGAAAACAAATTGAAAGAAAAAAATCAGAAAAAAAAATAAATAAATTTTGGCGAGATTTAACTAAAAACACTACACGCACCTGTGCTCGTGGAGGAATAACTTTGGGTACTGATGAGAGCTCTAACTTGAGATGGGATGGAGGCAGAATCACAGCTTGAACAGAGTCAAGTGAAGATGTAGTTTTGTTCCCCAAGAAGAGGACAAGGCGTCCTTGATGAGCTCGCCACTCTGCTTTGATACCAATCTGGAAAAGTATATTTAATCAGATTTTTTTTTATGTAACATATATCACTTGAGTATTTATTTAGATTTTAAAGAAGACCACCTGGACATAAGGATCCTCGTATAGAACTCCGCTATCTTTCAGGCATAAGGCATGAAATCTTTCTGCAATGTCTCCAATTGGCTGCATATTTTATAATGCAAGGTTAACTTACGACTCATGATACTCAAAACTAAAGAGGGAGAAGGTAGTACCTTGACACCATTTTCCTGCTCTCCGACAGGTGCAAGAGCTAATGCATCGCCTTCACTTAGGCCTTCAATTCCAGAAACACCAGGAGGTCCTTCTATAGCCAGTGGGCTTAGAAGATCTCCAAGGATATCAGCTTCAGGAGCATGAGCATGAGCAGGAGGTTGAGCTTGTGGATCAACTTCACCCATAATCCCGTTGGGTTGACTCACTTCTTGGTCCGCAGAGTTATTTTCCTGGAAACAAATTCAACTTACATATCAACATGTGATCACAGAAAGGAAATCATAAAAGGTGACAATTTCCCTTACCACGTTGTTAGTGCTAGGGATCTTGACCATGCCAAGTTGGCTCACTTGTGGAGCTTCATTTACAGGCCGCTGGTCTGTAACCACGAGAGCATTAGAGGCCTGCTGTTGAGCCCGCAACTTGATAGCACTTAGCTCTGCGGTATCGGCTTCAGTGTCTTCGGCTTTTTTAATCAATGACGACTTCAAAAAGGTTATCAAAGTCAGCATAGTAAGAGAGAGTGTGTTGACTGTGTTCAAAGTTACTCAATCCAAAACCCTAAATATACCTCACGCTCCGGGAACTTAGGCATTTCTGCTAATATATCCATCAGCGCCGCACCTTTCCTACTCAATGCAAAATACTCAACAGCTCTTTGTTGTATCTCAGTATCAATGCAGGTTACATATCTGAAAACATCAATTTGTGTAGAATATTATTTCATTATGCATTAAGCAACAAGTGTATGTCTAAACAATACATCAAACATGAAACTAACTTGCTAAATATTGCCCAAATCTGATTCTGCAACTCTGGATCTGGTGGTTGTGAGTGCATCAAAATCTTTGCATACGTCGAGAGAAGAATGGAAATTGTAGGTGTCCTGAAAAATAAAGACTCTTAGGTTATGAGTACATCAAACAAGAAACTAATATAGCTGCAAAGGTTTACTCACGAGACAGTAGGAAGCTTCTCATGTATAATGCTAAAAATTTCCTTAGGACTACAACCAGGTCGCCTGGCTAAAAGGTGACTGTATTCTCCAAGCAGATAAGCACTAACCTATACAATATATAAAGTTGTTAAAAAAACTTACATACAAATTTCTTAAATTACTGCACTTATTTTGAATTGTTTGCATAGGAATATAAAATGTTATTAAAATACCTTCATCATTGTCTCGTGTATTGCAGGCTTATCAAGATACTCCTTAGCTTTCAGAGCTGCATAAGGCTAATGAATTGTGTACAAGGATTGTGAGTGAGTGAGTAAGTGCTACTTAAACAAGGAGCCACAATAACAATGAATAAATCAACTTTTATCTAGTACTAACCTGAAGGTCCTCGTTGTTAGTTACAAATTGCACAACCCGGAACCAAATGTCATCACTAACGAAGTCTCCTGCTTTATCAATTAGCTGAAGAATAACATCCACATACCTGAAATAGAAGGGAAAAAGAAATGAATACAAAGGTGATCAGGAAATAACTATTGGGTCAGCAATCACACTGTAGTTATGTTTTGTTAGATAAAAACAGCATACCATGATAAATCAGGGGCAAATTTCTCTGCAAGGATAGCAGCTTTTAGTGCCAACTCTTCACGCATTGTGAAGTCCGCTGTTCCAAGATACTGAAAGTAGATGTTTATTAGAGCCATCATATATACGCTTTCGCAAAATTTCGAAAAACTTTGTTATATCAAGCTATATAGGAAAAAGTCAACTAAAATAGAGTTAGGAGAGTTCAGATTTAGCAACTCTTTTACCTGCAATAGTTCTTCAACGATGTCTTTAGCATTTGAAACATCACACATACCATAAAGAAGATCCAGTGCTCGTCTCCGAATGCTGTATTCAATAATTAACGTCAAAAAGAAAAGTAGATACGAAAGTCTCAAGTCTCATACAACAAAAAGGTGCTCTTATTAACGCAAAGAAAACAAAATTACAAAAAAACTGAGAAATGATAAATCAATCAAGAGCACCTAAGTCTCACCTGATGTCAGGATCCTTCAGTGAGGTGATAATTTGAGTTTGATGTCTCTTAATAATTTCCTGAACATCTGTAACCATCAGCATTCGAGTCATATTCTCCTGCATGAACCATGTTGACCAAATAACACTATCAGCAATTTAAATAACTGGACCCACAAGAAGAAAAGTAAAGGTTGGTTAACATATTTCATTACTTGCAAGTTTTAACTACTTACCAGACCAAGATAACGGATATTTGGCTCGCGTACAGCAATAAATTTCCCCAATAACGCTACACATTGAGACATCATCTCTTTTTCAGCATCAAGATGCATTACCTGTTATAAGATGGTTGGAGAGAAAATAAGATCCAGTTTAATATAATGCAATTTCTTTATACGAATGTTATTGGGATACACACTTACAAGAGCAAGAGCTTCAAACAAGACAGCATGAGATGCATTGTTCTTATTAACGTTTTTTACAACATCTGTTCCCATGAGTATTCGCTGTAGAACCTCAAACAATGCTCTTCTTGCATTGGGATCTTCAACAGTTGGGAAATATTGTAAAGCCCTCATTGTTTTGACCTGCATATACCAATTATGATTACAAAATTTTTACAGTCGCAGAGATATGACTCTAAGTAATACGAGTACTTGCTAAAGTTAAAAAAAAAGTGGACAAACCTGAAGCCAGGGAGAAGGAATACCATAATACGTGTATTCTTGAGGAACATCTTGATTCCTAGCGAGCCTTTCCAAAACTTTAACACACTTTGGAAGACAACTCCAGTATGCTTCATGGTTATTGGATACTAGAGCAACAAACAGGCTCATAGATGATGTCAAAACACCCAGATTTCGTTCATCTAATAGTTGTGCCATCCGGTCAGACCTGGAATTTGTTGAACGGGTTAACACTAAAAAGAGAAAACTACAGAAAAAAAAAGAAAAAGAAAATGGGAGTATAGCTTTATAATATACACGAGCTTACCAGGTGTCTACATTAATAATATCAGGATTTTTCCTAAATAGCCGAAGGAGACAAAGTGCAGCCTTCTTTCTCACCAGTGGTCTGCAACTACTTGAGATCTGAGGTATAACAAGAAATTATCATCATTTTCATTTAAAATACTAAAATCTTGAAGTAGTTAAGACTTACAAGTAGCTTTTGAACATCAGGTGCTAGTGATTCAGCAAATTCTCTGCCACCAATATTACCTACCTGTAAGATATGAAGAAAGTTTATGAATTTATATTAGAAGGCAAATTACTTACATAACAAGAAATAAAGATTCTACAAAATTAGAAATATGCTTCTATATCTATACCAATGTCAATGCCAGGCACTGAAAAGTTTCATTGCGGCCAATAATATCATTGCGAACTGCATTAATTGCTAATCTTAGAAAGTCATGATTCTCATTAAGCAAGCATGACGTTACTAGATATCCAACCTGCATAAATCACATCATAAAATAATCAAAATCCAGTGGAGATCAACACAACTTACATCACATCACATATACCAATACTAAGAAAGAAATATGCACTATGTACCTGCTTTTCCGAATATTTCGGTGCAGATATCAAGGAAACTGCTTCCATATGACCAAAGTCCACATCATACCCTAGCATAAATATGTAAAGCATTTTCCAAACATATTTCTTCTTTTCATATGGTGTCAACCCCTGTTTAAAAAAAAGAATATATCATTAACCAATTCTACATTTATTAGCTTTTAAGCGACCTGCATTATGATTTGACCTTCCTAGTTGCTAGCAGCCTCAACCATTGATCTTGTTTGCATGGCTACAATGACTAGTCACTACCCTCAGTTCACCCAAAAACTATTCAGGTTTCATGCTTTTACATATACCTGTTGCTCAACATTTACATGCTACCACACAGTATGTTGGAACATAACATGCAGCTTGCAAACTTTGTCAATTATACTAAATCCTAACCACATAAACTATTACCTAGATGCCTTAACATGCTTTTCAATGATGAGCACAAACTAACGGTTTTACTTTCCCACATCCATTACATGTCCTAATAAAAGCTTGACTTCTTTGATCTTCCAAGCTTGGACAATATATATCATGTCGATAAGGTACTAGTTATACAAAGACTCAGGAAGGTCCAAAGTCCAAACGTATACAATATACAGAGTAGTTATAACTTATATCCACCAAAAGGAAAACAGAATGGGAACCTCGTACTAAAGATCTGGAAGGAAGCTATAACGTGACATTTGAGGCGGCTGATTCCTAGGATTGTCATAACCAGAATTTCTGCCATACCCTATCCTTCCCCCTTCTTTTCAATTCTTCATATAAGGCAGTGGAGAGACACTGCAGAAAGTCATTTTGGCTAACATTACACGGAAATGGGACCACAATTTTGCACATTGCTCGTAACTATCACAAACTTTTTCCAAGTTAGGAGTTAGGACCTCCTCTATATGGGCAATGACATCTATAATCTTCACTCAAGGTCAACTTGTTGAATAATATTAAAACCCATGAACTCCCTCTATGCTACTGTTCATTGCATCACCTCTTAAGGTGGCAAACAGGTGCAGGAAAATTGGAAGGAAACTCTGCATCATCTATCTTAAATGTGTCAATATAGTAATCACATCAAATGCCAACCCTTTCTTTTATCACTTTCTCTGACTTATTCTTGAGTACATTAAACACTTTAGCATAAAAATAAACAACTTGTTAGTGCATATTTAGCAGACATATATGTGGTTAGATGCAACCACCCTAGGTAGGTGGCCTAGTCAGGCACCCTGATGTCCTCATAAGAGGTCTCAGGTTCAAACCTCACCAGGTACACATCGTGGGGGTTAGGCCGCGTACATCTGAGTCAAAGATTCGCCCACCGGGGTAGCTTGAACAGGGAAAACCTCGTATGTTCCGCCGATCTGTATCCTAATGTATCGAGTTTACACACTATATATCGAGGGATTCCGTTTGATCCATTTCCTGATAAAGAAGCCGTGATTCTACCCTAGACCAGTGAAACTGATAATCTACTATTGTTACACTTCTCATCACTAAGTAGAGGTAAAACTAACTACATAAAACTAGATAATGATGAACTGATGATGACAGCTACGATAGAAACTCGATAGTAAAGTTTAAATTTTTGCTTTGCTTATTCCTAACCGGATTTATTATGTATTATAAAGCATTTGGCTCTTCACTTTAAGACCACTTACAATTGAGACTTTTAAGCTAGCCAGTCAAATACAGTTAATGCTATTCTATTCCATGATAAGGGAGCCATAATTCCACCCTAAGCCCACTGATCAAATAGATGATCTACTAATACTGCACTTCTCATTCCTAAGTAGAGTTAAAACTTAACTAGAAAGAAAGTAGCCAACGATGGTGCCAACTAGAAAAGAAACTCGATAGTTATGTTAACAGTTTTGCTTTGCTTATTCCTAATAAGATCTGTACAATATTATAACCATTTAGCTCTTCACTTTAAAACCAGTTAAAAAAGAGCTTTTTAGTCTTGCTAGCTAAATACTATTTTGATCATGCCCATTATATCTAGGCTGTCCAGTTCTCTTGATCGTGCCCATTATATCTAGGTGAGGGGGATAATCATCAAATGGTTATCCGAATATGGAGAAACTGAGGGGGATTATTGTCAGCTTTATATACGATTATGGAAACGGATTCAGTTTACAATTATACGGTAAAGCTGTGGGGTATAAATATACAGCGCACAGTGATATCCTCCTAATAGCTTAATATTACAAGTATTGATTTGTTACAACTCCAAAATTATGTTACATAATAACGTGAAAATAATTCTGAGAACCGACACCAAGCATGTAGCCTATGCGTTGTCAATCATCATAATAACAATCCTTAGCAGATTTCGTCAAACTGCTAATCCCAAGCGGTCTAACCATATTAATCCACCATATTTCTCCAATGGCCGACTCGTTCCACCTACAGCCAAACTTCATAACACGTAAACCACTCAGGGACGAGGGGCGAGGGGCAAGTGGTAAAAAGCCTTTTGACTATCATCACCAAAATGTGGTCACGCCAACCTTCCCAAAAAGGGGAGGGTTTTACCTATCACGCCAACCTTCCCAAAAAGGGGAGGGTTTTACCTAGTTTGTCTGTGTGGCAGCGGGCTCAAACGTGTTGGTGATTTTAGTGTCATCACTTATATTTTGTGTAATTGTGATTTACTTAAGATCAAGGGCTTAGTCAGGTTTAGCTTATAGTCGACTCAGGAGGTGCGGAGTGCACACTCGTTCTAGCTAGCTTGATGCCGCCACAACTAAGTGTGTGGTCAATTACCCGTTTTTCCCTCCGACCGGTTTTTTCACCAAAAGACACACCTTTTCCCAACAGGTGTGACTCTTCCAACCAACCGTTTTTAAGTGAACTTAACTAACTTTCCTTATATGACATAATTGATCTCTTCCAAACACAACTGACATAACAACTTTATATGTATTGCTTTGTTCTCTCGTGGCTTAGAAACAAAGTGCGATTCTCTGACTTATCCAATTGAGGATTTCATGATACCTAAGGCATATAGGTCGAAATACTTCAATCTGAAAGTAATCTATACACGATTAAGAAAATATATGAGGATTGTTTGAGTAATACCACTCACACACACCCAAATTCTAACAAAACCCCGTTGATTAGTCGGTCACCATGGTTACCCGAAAAAGAGAAAACTTGATTATGCGTCTAAAATCTCATGTTATGATTTCCACTAAAGCAACGCAACAAATATGACTAATATTTTTGAGAATTTTACTTCCAAAATTGGCTTCTTCACTTAAACCTTAACTAGTACAGTAATTCACAACTTATATAAAATTAAAATAAAAAAAAAGAGAAAAAAGACCTTATCATTTTTGAATTTAGTACGAATATTGCCAAGCTCCTTATCAACACGAACACGTTCAAGTTCCTTATTTTGACAATTACGGATTTCGGATATGAATACCGATAAACCTCTCATACCGGATAACGCCATCAGATCCGTCCCCTCGATCCGAATTCAATTGGTCAATGTCAATTCAATTTTTTTTTTAATATTTAGATAGATATAGATTCAGAAGAAGAAGGATGAATATACTGTATGTCTGTGTTTCGTGTGCGATCTGGAGAGAGAAGAGGCGTTAGTTAGTTAGTCAGCCTGGTACAGGTGGACTTCCCGTTTACCTGCTCCTTTAATTACGCTATTTTTTTTTTATTTACAGAAATTGACTTTTTTGCGACTAACGTTTTTGTTATGAGTTTTAAAAACAGAGTTACCGATTGTTATTTATTGGTATAATAACTATTTCTGAAAACACCAAATGATGGCTTGAGCCATATATGAAAACACCAAATGATGGCTCCAGACCCACCTCAAGAAGTGGTGTTTTCGAGTGCTGAGCCATCATTACCACATTAAATAGTTTCGGAAAACGTCAAAGACCCACACTTCGAGTCGCGTTTTTGAGTTTTTGTGGCGTTTTCAAGTATGGGGTACTTGACGGCACCAGATTTGTGGTGTTATGGATGGATGGGTGTTTTTGGTGTTAACGGGTATTCTGGTGTTATGAGAAAAAATGCTCATGTGGCAACATTTTTCCCATAACACCAGATGATGGCACAAGAGGGTAGTGCTGAGCATATTGGACCGTCGACCGGACCAGACCGACAAACCGGACTGAACCGGACCGACTAGACCGGACATAACAACTTTCGATCCGGTCATCGGTCCATGCTTTTCCTTAAACTCGGTCCGGTCCGGTCCGGTTTGGTCTTACAAAAAAACCCGGCGATTATGCTTTGTTGGACTGAACCGGACCGAAGATCGAACCGGACGGGACCGACACGGACCGGACCGGACCATTTTGGTGCGGTCCTCGGTCCGGCATTTTGGACAAATTCGGTTTCGGTCCGGTCCGGTCTTGGTCGGTCCGGTTTTCGGACCGTGATCACCCTTACAAGAGGGTACCTAATGCTTTAAGGGTGCAGTGACGCCCCCTTGCTCGTTGGTCTGGTTTTGATGTGGCCGGCGTTAGGGTGTGTTACTGTACCGCTTGGCTGCATTGGTGTTGGCTCGTTGACCCGCTCGTTGATTAACCAACAAGCGTTGGTCTCTTTCCCTATTTTTTTATTTTAAATTTTCGTATATAAGGGCTAGTTTAAATTTTTTTATCCATTGCAAAACTAACGGCTAGTTTTTAAAAAAAATCATCCCCACTTTACTTATATATACTTCTTTATCATACGCTTTTTCATACACAAATCAAATACTTCACATTCAAATCATATACTAAAAAAATATCTCAACCTCCACATCCAAATTATATTTGGTTCGGTTAATACCCCGAGATGCCTCAAAACCCAAATTCATCATCTTCTTCAAATCCTGCAACACTTTCTTCTCAACACTCAATCTTGTCATCACAATATCCCCATTTGATACCCAATATAACTTGGTGAATATGACACAAGATCAATGGATTCAACAACAATACAAACAACAACAACTTCAACAACGATTTCAACATCTTCAACAAAACCCACCACAATATTATCAAAACCCACAACCGTCACAACAACAAAACCCAATTGATCCACCACCGGTCGATTCGCCAAAAAATACCCGCAAGAAAAGAGCCGCAAAATTAGCATCGTCATCCGACACCCAAAACAAAAAAAATCAACTTTGATGAGCGAAGAGGAGGAACTACTTGCTAAGTGTTACGTTGCAGTTTCCGAGGATCCGAATATCGAAAGAGACCAAAAGATGAACTGTTTTGGGGCAAGATTCTTTCGACATACAACTCTAAGGCTCCATTCGAACGTAATAAAGATATGCTTACGTCGAAGTGGGCGACGTTTATTAGAGATTAAGATCATGATTGGTGGATTAGTGTGTGAGAATTAAGGTGTAATTAGTGTGTGTGTTTAGAGAGAGAAATATTCAACAAGTCTTTTGATTAATTGATTTTGATACAACTATCCTTGACATAAATAATCCTTATTTATAGTCGTATTAGTTAATGACTTCTATAACTTAACACAACTAGTCCATGTACTTTATAATAGTGCTTACAAGTAGATTATTTTATATTTCTAGTATTCTCCCCCTAAATGATCTACTTGAGAATTATCCTTATTCGGTTTTTGATGACGATTTCTTCTTTATGCTCGAACACTTTATCTTGATGAAGTAGTCGGTCATTCTCTTTATCTTTGAAGCTTGAAAATGCTAAGAATTCTTGTATGAAAGCTGAGGACGACCTTGTAGCACATTCTTTACCTTTGAAGGTATCAACTCGACTTTAGAACTCAAAATAAACATTCTCAAAAGCTATTTGAATCTTGATCTTCATTTGCAACTTGAATCTTTCAAAGTTTGTATGATATCTTTATCTCTGAACTTGAATTTGAATGGTAGATTTCAACCACATAATGTTGCTGACAAAAGATCTTAAAAAAGATGATATTTATTGAACTTTTCTTTGTAGAAGATTGTAACACTTTGACTTCTATCCTTGAATCTTCATATCCTTTTGCTTCCCATCAATTAAATATCCATCTCTTTTATTGTTGAAGTAGTAAACTTAATTGTTAAAGACAATGTCGATATTGTTGAGAAGTAATTCCAAATAAATGTTGAACCGACTATCTTGATCGATCTTTGAAGTTAATGAAACACTACAGGTTAGTCAAAACATTTGATGAAGTAACTTCAATCATGAATACGATTGTTATCTTCTCAATCAAACTAGTTTTATCACAATGATTTCTTTTTCTCAATTTCTTCATTGATATCTTCTCATGATTGTCAACCGAAATGATTTGTCCCATAATTTCTCTAGATTCTTCTTAAATTTTTTCCCCATAAGTTTTTGACTTATCCTTATATTTTCTCCTTATGATTATATCTTCTCCCCCTCATGATGATCATGATCCATCATGAGCCGCATGACCATATAAGCTCCGGGTTGATAATCACTTGAAGAATAACCTTTTAAGTCCGTGAAACTAAAGTCGAAAATCATAACTCATCTCTCGAAGAATCAAACAATCTCCCTTTATTATCAAACATACTCCCCTTATTATCAAACATACTCCCCTAAAATAACTCATAAGCTCCCTCAAACCAACAAACTTGATTGCTATCATTCCCATGAAGGTTGAAAGACAACTTTTGATGTTATAAGAATCGTTGAAGTAGTACTACTTGTGAAAGGTAGAGATGTTGTTGCGTAATGTTGTAGAAGATGAATGTAGTAATATCAGATTAAGAGCCATCTTCCACATTAACCTTGAAGTCCATATATCACAAGATCATGCTTAAGAAAAATTTATGGTAAATGTTATTTGAAAAATATGATCAAATCAATATCTCAGTGATAAAGATGCAAAAATATGACCATAAAATCCAAAGAAGCATTGATCTCGTGAACTGAGGGTAAACAACAATTCAATGATAAAATCAAAGAAATGTCATTTTGTGTTTTCGAAAACAAATTCTGAAGAAACACATAACACCTAGATGACTAGATCACATAGATTACTAGATAACACTTATTTGAATCCTTAAGCAATCATTTTCAAATTAGTGTCCTACGTCCAGTGTTGGCATGATATTAGCACTAGTAGGATTTCTATTCAATCATTGTGAATACTATTCTTTAGTATCACTCTTGAATGTTCCAGCATCGTCACAAAGACATATAACATTATACCTTTTTGTATTATTGATGTTTAATACAAACGTACTTTTGTGTCCTAAAGATATTTCATTGAATATCAATTTGGCTCTAGAGTCGATTTGTGCATTTTTAGTAAGCAATGACTGAAGTATAATGTCCTTTATCTAATACCAACATTTTCAGAATGAGAAGTCGATAGATTATGTAACATTCCGTATTTTTAGGTCATTTACAATACTATTTAATTTCACTATTTTTTTTTCTCGTACGTGTTCGCTTTTAATTTTAATCGTTAAGCTAAATCGCGTAGACTGAAAATGATCATACAATGTAAACGGGCATTAAACAATTAAATGTTTACATCAAGCAAGTGTTATATGATTATTATGAGGATAATTAATAACTTTGTTCATCATATTTTTATTGGTTACGTAAAATGCTTACGTTTCACGATAAAATGCGTTTAGGCATTCCCGGAAGTTCCAAAACCTAACTACGCCTAAACAAATACCCACGATTATACCCAATACTCAAATTAATAAATATAACAACATACATATGAGTATGTGGCCGAATTTTTGATGATAGGACCAAGAATTATCACTTGCCCTAAATATCTAGATATTATAAATATCTAGATATTATAAATATCTAGATATTATAAATATCTAGATATTATAAAAAAAACCATTTCACTAACCATGGGTTAGAAAGTAACCATGGTTAGGTTTATAAGATATTTTCACTATAAATACCAAGCTTCATGTGTGAAGTTTCTTACACCTTTTACTTAGAAAAAATTTCTTTCTTTCTCTCCCTTTCCTAGCCAAAACCCACGGCCAAATAAGCTCATATAATCAAACCATACGAAATTTTCCTACAATCTATACAACCCTTTACACATCAATCCTAAGGCATACTAAAGTGTTTTCAAGCATTGGTTCATCATTTGCAAGATTTAAGGAAGAAAAGGGAAGATTAGGGTTTCAAACCTAATCTAGGGTTATTAAGCTTGTAAGCTTTGATTTTGAATCTAAACACGGGTTTAGAACTTGTTTCTCATCTCTTACATCATCCCTAAGGTCTTCCTAATTCCTTTATACTTTTTATTATCATTATTTTATGTATTATATGTTAATTATGGCTATAATCACCACTAAGGACTTTTTAATATGTAAAATGAGTTTTCATTTATGCTTATGATTTTATGCACTTATTCTTATGTCATATGGTCATATATATCATGGAAAAATAAATGTAAAAGTATGTTAACCTATGGATTAAGTATAAACATGTTTAGGTTAAATTAGGGTTTTATAAGGTTACTTAATCTTCACATGTGAAAATAATAGAAAGTAAATTGTTAAACTTGTTAATCATGGACAAATGGAAAATATATGGACTAATGGACATTAATATAAGTATCACATATGTTACATATAGTTATTAGGGTTTTTAAAGTAAACTACTAAATTAAATAATGCATAAAACAAGTTTTAAACACATTTTGGAAAAATAATATCTTAGGGGCTGTTTTGTAATTCGAAATTACATATATGTTTTATGATTTTATAAAATACTACATGTCACAAGGATCGATGGGTCATAAAGAACTCGAAAAACCGATTAATAACGAAGAAGATACGCCATTTACAAGTTTACGATAGTTAATACTTTTATAAAACAAATTTTATAAAAAGTACTATTCATTTCAGAAACTTATACTTTATAAACATCAATAATATGATAAAACTTTTAATTACGAGAACGTGTTCGAAAGAATCACTAAAAACGGAGCTATAACGAATAAGATACGGCTAAAACGGGTTTTACGTTAATTAAAACTAAAAACGAGTAAAATAGCTGTCGTGAACAGTAAAAAACACTAAAAAGCACTATTCATCTATGGGATTAACTTTATAAAATATAATTCATCTTTTAATACAAAGACGTGTAAGGGTGGGGTTATTTGGGGGGGGGCTCGAAGGAATCACTAAAAATCGGGATTCAAACGAATAGTTATACATACATATAACCTAATTAAAACTAAAAACGATAAATCTAGCTGTTGTTGAAACATAAAATTACTAATATCACACCATAATCTTAAAACTTAAAAATGTAATAATTGATCACATCGTCTTACTACGAAGACGTGACCGGTAAGAAACGCGAGCAACGATATCAAACGACCAAATTAAGAGGACATTTTTTACAAAAGTATAATTTATAAACGTGTTTTCACTTTATAAATATTATTTTACTAAAACGATTAGTCGGTGATTATGCTATATAGAATATTGAGTGGTTATCAAAGTGCTATAATACTAGGGAGTTTCATAATGAGGCCTCTTCGGATGGCGTATCGACGAGTTGTTGGATTTACGATTTAAAGTGTCCTAACTCCTCATACGTCATGTCATGACCTCTTTAATTATGATAGCCCGAACGATAGTACGATGTAACAACTATAAGATTATATTCAATGTTATTAATTAAAGTACTCGGTACTTATACGACCTTAATTTAAATAGGTTGCATCTAAACGTTTTGCGTAACGTTTTATTTGTGATTATTGGACTATCAGTACTCAATGTGAGTTCATAGCCCCACTTTTTACAGTTTTACTGATTTACTATTATTTGGGGTGAAAACATGCTTTGATTTATGGGAAATTGGAGGACATAAGTGTTTAAAGTATATTGATTATGTGTTTGTCCTAAGTAGCGATAACCCTCCTGAGACCCATTACAATGATCTGTTCAATTGCATAGATGTAGTTATTTTAATTGCATTATGTGAGCGCGAGGGGTAGGGGGATGTATAAATAGATCTATTGGGATTAACCTCCCTGTTTTGGTGATTAGTGCTATCACCGGAACGAACGTTGAACCATGTCGACTATGGGATGTTTAGCGGGTATAACAACATCTGTACGGGGGCAAAATACTGCTAAAAAAAGCAAATATAGGTTGAGCTTCAGAGTCATGAGCTTAGTGCAACAGTAATTCTGGTTTTTGTGATTTGTTACAAATGTGACAATAAACATCACGGGAAAGTCTGCGGTCCTTGCATAATTTTAAAACATAAAACCTATGAATTCACCAACAATTTATTGTTGACAGTCTAAGCAATGTTTTTCAGGAGTCAATAGGCCAACTGGTGCCAAGGATGCATTGGATTACATTTGGATTGCACACATTAAAGAATTTTGTGCCATCATATTATGGGAAATGATTGGTTGTCTTTTGTAATAATAAACAAGGAACAAGTAAAAAAAGCTTTATGCTTTTGTATTATGTCTTATAATTAAATCCAATGTATCAATTTAAACGACTTTTGTGTCGTTCTTATATGTATCTTGTGCTGTTGATCTTGAAGTAACACGCCCCGGATCCTTATTCCGCTGCGACCCATTTTGGGGGTGTTACAGCTTTTCTTTATGGTAAGATTGAAGAGGAAGTCTATGTTTGTCAACCACCAGGATTTGAAGATCCAAACTTCTATGACAGAGTATACAAAGTAGAAAAGGCACTTTATGGACAACATCAAGCTCCTAGAGCTTGGTATGAAACCTTGTCAACTTATTTGCTGGACAATGGGTTTCAGAGAGAAAAGATAGACAAGACTTTGTTTATCAAAAGGGACAAAGTTGATATTCTGTTAGTTCCAGTGTATGTAGAGGATATCATTTTTAGCTCTATAAAGATAGATTATGTATTGACCTAATTTCTATCCTAGTTTAGGAGAAACACCATTCGTCTGTTCTTATAAGCCTCTCACTTTTCAACTCCGACCTTTGTCTTTGCTTATCATTCGATTCTTCTTCATCTTATTCTTGTCACTTTTGACATCTTTATCAGTTTTCATTCATTCTGTTAGTGCAAATATTACGATATTTAATCTGCACATTCTCTTTATGTTTTGGTGACGACAAACATGTAACTTATAAAACATAACGTAAAGTTCACAAGTTACTTGTATATGTATACTTAAACTCACGGATATCTCACCATCCTTATCCACCACAAATATACATTTATTTACTCGATCTCGACATCCCGAGACTCTTACTCATATGGGCTTCACTAGTTGGATCGGGCTAAGCAAACAGGCTAGCCCAATAGAATTCGGACCATTAAGGTCCATCAAGGCCCAATCAAAGCTTTTAGAAGATGGAGGGAAACTAGCTAATTCAAATTTGAATTAAGCTTCTAGAAGATGGAGGGAAACTAGCTAATTCAAATTTGAATTAAGCTTCTTGAAGATGGAGGGAAACTAGTTGGTGCATGCTTTTGTCCAAACACCATTTTACCCATTGGACAAAAGAGACTTCTCCAAGTCAAGGATCTCCTATAAAAGGCCAAGAATTTTCTTCCCCCTCCTCCTTGAGAAAAACCCACGGCACCAACACATACACACATAGAATTTTCTTTCTTCATCTTTGATCATGGTTCTAGCATAATGCATGGATCATGGTTACATTCTATGTTAGTTCCACTAATACCAAGGGGTATTTAGTGAAGTATAAGATGTCTCTACATGAAAGTGATCATCCTTGATTACTTGTAGATCATGTAGTAGATTGGGTGGGTTGCATAGAAGTGATCACATTTGATCACTTGTATGTCATATAGTAGATTTGATCTCTATATTGTAACTCTTGTGTATTTGTGTAGATCCGGATTGTGTATAAATCCGGAGGTGTAGATTGTGTGTCGGTTAGTATTTTAGGCCTCAAAATACATTGGTGATGTGGTAGATTGGTTCTAGCTAAGATTAGGACTCAACATTTAGCTTAGTGTCAGAAAATAATGTAAGCGACGCGGTTTATGTGTTTAGGCCATAAAACACAAGGTTTGTTATGTTGGGCCATAAAACATAACGGGTTTGGTTGTACCCGAAGAAGGACTCGACATCTAGCTTAGTGTCGGAAAATAATGTAAGCATTGGTATAAGGTTTTCTCCACCGAAAGGGAGCTTGTTAATTAGTGAAGTAACTCTCGAGTTGGATACTCGAGGAGTGGAGTAGGGCGAAGAGGAGCTTCGTGACCGAACCACTATAAATCACCGTGTCGGTTTGCATTTTCTTTTACCTTTCTGGTATGTGTGTAATTACACATACCTTTTACCTATAAAAATGACCCTAAACGACCAAAAATGCACATAAAATGCCATAAATATGCTTGTTTTTGTGTTTTACTGTACAGGTACCGGATATTCACTAAAGGACAAAAACAAAGCCAAATCGGACAAAACCGAGAGCGGAATTGGAAAGGGCGCGAAAAACCGAGGCCAAAGGTACAAAAGGATTGAAAACGGAGCTAAAACGGATATTTCCGGATCGACTCGACAACGTTTGTGCATTTAATGAAGTCAAAACGAAGTCAAAGTCAACCCCGGGATACGGCTTTGGAAAGAGCATGGAAAAACGAACCCGAAACCCTATCATGATAAAATGAGCTGACCCGTACCCATTTTAGTAGGCCGGGTCAGCCCACTATATTTAAATTAAACCATTTAGTCCAAAAAGCCCAAAACCTATTTTTATTATTAACCGGCCCAAACAAGTAAACCTGAGCCCAATTCCCCTTTTTAATGAAGTTAAACCTAAACCCCCTTTACCCTTAACGATGTTATACCACTAAGGACCATTCTTGCAATAACTAATCACACTTTCAGGGACCTTTCTTGCCACATCCCTAAACCTTTTATCACCACAAGGACGAGGGTTGCAATAACAACATACACCTTCAGGGGGCAATGTTGCCAATCCTCAAACCTTCAC
>BQNB010089260.1:0-27449 GCA_026074375.1 Tanacetum coccineum
CAGATTGCGAGAAATTAACAGATGTGGTCATGCGGATCGGCCCGCAAATAACCATCGAATTTATTTTCTTGAATCATTTTCATGTGAGTACTATCGATAACAAAGTTGTCATCAACATCGGGTTGAACAATGACAAGATTAGGAGTTGGTGCTATAGTCTTAGCATTTTCCCACATGGGTTGATCATCAGGATCAAGAATTATTTCTTTGGTTTCGACATCCTCTTCAGGTATATTTATGATGACAAATTCATTAACGGAGGAATGATGAGTTGAAGATTTGAGTGATTCGATCTCGGCGAATTCTTTTTGGATTGTTTTAATCTTACAAGTCCTTGTTATTAAATTTTTATTTAATTTATATATTAGACTTACTAGTTGTTTTCCGAAAGATATTCGATTTATACATACGTTAAGCATTTTACAAAAAGACATTTTTTTATATATTATACAATTAAGGCTAATAGGATAATTTTCAAAAAAGATAGTGGATTTATACATACGTTAAGTATTTTGCAAAAAGACATTTTTATATATGATATATATAATTAAGGCTAATTATGATAATCTTCAAAATATAGTAAATTATTTTTAACTATATATTTATATTTTTATATTTTTTATATTTTTATATATGTATAGATTTATATATTTATATTAGTTTTTTAGTATATATAGAAAATAAAGATAAATAGATAAAAAGTTATTTGTTTTTTTTCAGATAGATAAGTGCGACGTACTTTAGGAAAAGTGCGCCGACTTTTTTAGAAATTTTATGTTTTTTGAATATTGCGATAAACTAGATATTTACAAATACACAAGGCATATAATTAGATAAAATACAATCCCAAATGATTATAGAACCTAAGACTAGCAGATTGGGGTTTTGGTTTTGGTTTTAATTCAGATCCTGCTGGTCGAATTTCAGCATAAAGTGCGGCATACTTGGGTAAAGTACGGCGTACTTCCTGGGTTTTCAGGAAAACTGGCGCACAAATATAATGTGCGGCGTACTTCCTAAAGAAAAAACAATTTTTAGTTCAGTTTTCTAGAAAACTGTACGGCGAGTTTGCAAATTTTGTTATGCAAAACAGTAAATAACTTGATAAGAAACAAAATAGCACCAAAATCAAACATACCAACTTATAACAACTTAAACAATTCCTGACAACGGCGCCAAAAACGTGATGTGTGTTTTACAAGCTTTAAATTTATAATACAATAAATACCGATTTTTACTAAAAACACAACACTCGGGCAAGTATACCCTATCGAGTGTAATATAGTATTAGGTAAGTCCAGGACATTCCACGGGAATTAAAGTTTTCACAGTTTGTAATTAAGGTGCTAAGGTTAATAAGATTGTCACAGATCAAATTAAACAAAACATACATAAATTAAATATTGCAAACAAAGCAATAAAAGGACGATTCAAGCAAATGATTAAAGTATGTTTGTTTAGGCAATGATCACTATTATAATGAAGTGTTGACGATTGTGTTTACAAGTTTAGAGAATAAAGATTTCACAAGTTATTATAACCAATATATTAAGTGGAATGATTAAACACATATATAAAAGAACCCTTTCGGCCTATATTCTTGTATAAAATATGTTTTACCAATTCAATAAACACATACCCAAACGCTCCAAATGCAAGATCACATATTGCCCAAACAAACACAAGATTACTACTCCATAATCAAACAAGTAATACACATATTAAACTCATAAAATTAAGAAACTTTCATATCAAAAGATAATAGAAGTGTACCAAAGTTATAAGATCAAAAGATGGAGATTACAAGCTTTTCTAACTAAAATCTATTATCAATAACCCAAGCTATTGATTCCTATTATACCAAATCATTAAGGTGCTGTCACCACACTTGTAGGATCATGAAATAACAAGCTAATATCGTTCAGCACAGCTTCGATTATGGTACCAAGGGATGATTGGATCAAAGGTTTATCAAGCCTTTATCCCCAAAAATCCATGTTTTGAGGTGTGTAATCGAATGAGATTGATTTGGGTGAGATGTGTGAAATGAGAGAGCCAATGAGGCTATTTATAGGCTGTTCAGGCGCCAAAAACCATCGCAAAAGAAATATTGTGCGCCGCACTTTGGGTGTTAATGTTGTCTTCATTTAATGCCTTTAATTCTTTCCATCGCCTCAAAAGTGCGCCACATTTTTGGTAAAACCACCACACTTTTTGCAATTTCAGCACTTGGATTATGTCAAGGTTGTAGATAATCGATTTTTCTTCGCGTAGCCGCTAGAATCGCGTCAAACGGAGCTCGTATGACCGAGTTATGACCAAAACAGTAAACAGGTGTCGGGAAGCTCTGAGTTTGAGTTTACTTCTTCGTTTAAGCTTCAAATCTTCGTGTATTCTTCTGTTTTCTTACACGGCACGTATCATGAACCTAAAATAGCAAATATACTCGATTAAGTACCGAAAGTTCTTATAATTAACAAATAAATATACATAAAAGCACATATAACGCATATAAAAACATGTATAATTTAAGCGTTATCACTCCTTTTTTCATATCATACCTAAGAACTTCTACTCTATCTATTAGATTGTCCCTGGGTAGATTTCTCTGGTTCTAGCTGGATCATGGAACAAAGACCTAACCCTAACCACCTTATATCTCCTTGATAATCGTAACTTGGTTGGTCATTTGGTATTTCCATCTTACCCATAAAACCATATGAAAAATCAATCAAGGTACATGTGATATAAATTAAAGCATTTGTACCTTGAAAGTTTCATCTTTTTAGAATTGCTCCCCCTACACATGTGCATCGGTATGCGAACGCTTTTTGCACATGTAGGGAGGAAGCCGCACTTTAGTCACTAAAAATCACATTTATTAGTCTTATATTTTAATTACATTTTCTCCCCTTATCAAAAATGTCAAATCTGATGATATTTTGGCTATCAATTGATTAAAATATTAAAGTTTCTGGGGAGAAAAATGTTATATGATTTAGCATGCATCTTTGGAACATTTTAATGCCCCCCCTCAAATGACAAGGGAATGATATAGTATTGAGTACATATTTTGAAAGATTTTGAATTTACTAAGAAATTTTTGAAAAATTATACTACAACACTATTCATTTATTGATCTTCACTACATATTTACATATTCACAAGATATAGTACGAGACATGACCTGAATTCAGAAAACCTAGAATGACATAATCATTTTGTCCACGTCAAAAGTTTGTAGTCCATCTCAACCTTCCTTCCACCAACAAAGCATTCTAAGCTCAACATGATCCGTCTTTCCAACATCATGTTGTCAATATTTCTTACCATTTTGTTTGTTTGTTTATGATCTTTCTCTGTTCAAGCTCTCTTAGGCATTTATTTGTTGTAACCCAGAACGAAGTTGTAAAGCATGACATTCAGATTATCACGAATAGACTTGAGCGTTCCGTCACTGAAATTCTAAAGCTCATCAACCCACATTAGTCTCTTCCGTTTGTTCTTGTTTAAATATATAACTCCTCTTGGGTCATAAACTGTGGTGTACGACTCTTTGAATGAAATTCCATCAAATGTGGTTTGTGGTCTGGTGATGTTGTGTCACACCCCCGCTAAAGTGGAAACATGAGGCGTAAGACGATAGGCATCGTCACAACACATTGATGTCACAATAGAGAATATCTAAAATGCATTAACATTAAATAAATCAAAATGTTATGACGATACCTGACACAAGAGGGGACTCGTATCGAGGTTAATCGTAACCACAACAATACATAGTCATATAAATGAAAATCCAAAATAACAAAGTACCAAATATGAAAGTATATCAAGTATGGAATGTAAATGATAACTAGTAAGTCTTCGATGCAGGGATCCTAAAGTCTCACTAGCCAAGCAGTCTCAACCTCTTAAGCTTCTCTAACTTCTCCTAAAAATGGATACTCTCAAGTGTCAACATTACGTTGGTGAGCTCGTAGGTTTGAACTTAAAACAAATAATAAGCTATGAACATATAAATCAATGGACAATAATAAGGTTATAAGCATGCATCATGAATCTCTAAATCAATCTCATGTCACCACATAGGTAGGCGTTACCCCTGATCCTAAAATCCATACACAATACTGGTAGGCGTTACCCCCAATCCCATCACATCACAATACGCTAGCATTGCATCCATGTATCATCAATAAGATTTGTCACATTTGGCTGGAATGGCACAAGCAACTCATGTATCCATGTATCCACATATGTATCATGTAAACTTACACATATAATTGTATCGCATAACTACTATATAACCATGGCTAACCAAAACCAATTTAAACCATTTAATCACAACAAGAAAAGCATTTCAAAAGCATTTTGTATCCATTTTTACCCCTATAAAATATTTAAAAAGGGGCTACGAGAAACTCACCCCAAAGCTTTCAAGCGCGCACAAAAATCCAAGCAACAATCTACACAAACATATAATTTGGGTTACACATGGTCAAGGCTTTACGGACCTATCCATGTAACCTTCAATCGATACATTTATGACCATCCCAACATGTTTCCCACACTTAACCATGCTCTAACTATGTTTTAAACTAATGTTTACATTTTTAGTTTACTGCAGAAAATTAAGGTCACTTTACGAATTTTTATAAAATACCAAACTACCTCCTCTGACTTCCAAACCCATTCACATCAACTTCAATGTTTTCTAAACATACTAGAATTTTTCCAAAATGGTTTGACAAGCTTTACTATTTTTCAAAAATTCGACAACACAAACTGTCCCAAAAAATATCTGACCGCACACCAAAATGTTTATTTAAAAAAAATACTTAGACACTTTGAAAAAAATCTAGAAAATTTACATAGTTTACTAGACATCTTGAACTTATATCAGTAGCAATTTCATGAATAGAAAAAATGTTTTGATAAGATTTTTGACCTCAAAAACACAACTCAATTCTGACCTGAAAACTCAAATTTGACAATGAGTTTTGTAAAAATGTTTTGACTGAATTCCACTAACTTTCAATTCACAAAACCACAATTTTTTGGAAAGTAGACTCTCTGTAGATGATTTTAGAGCCAAGAAAATCTATAAAACTCATCCGTATGACCGAGTAATGACCCTCACAATTTGACCTAAAATTCTGCTCAGATTCAATTCCGAATTTAACACCAATTAAGCCTAACCAAACGCATACATACACTACTAATTACCCTCTAATCAATATTTAATGATCATATACATTTAATTACTAAGATTTTATGAAACCCTAATTCCATCAATTAAAAAGTTACAATTAACTAAATTAAAAAGAGTTTACGTAAAAAGGTTTACACGAAAAAACTGTTAATTTGAAAACACACGATTTTGAGCCCTAATTTTTTTTGAAATTTTTTGGTGTTTTCTTCCTTCTTTGTGGGTGTCGACTGAACCAAGGGAGAGGGAGGAAAAATAATGATCTAGATTTTAGGTTTAAGAGAGTATTTATACTAGTTTTAGGATAAATACAAAAAAGATTTGTTTCCTTATACCATTAGGAGTCTAAAATAAATCTTTTCCTTTTTTTCTTTTTTAGACGATCCATATAATACACACATATATTTTTATTTTATTTTATAAAAATACTTTATATTATATATCTACACAAAAACCTGTATTTTATTTAAAATATAATTACACCATTAATTACTTATTTGTAACCTTTAAATAAATACATATTAACACAAACTATAAAATATTGATTTCGCTTATTATTTTTCCCAGATATTATTATCATTGGACACATAAATAATTTAATGAATCCTCGTCTATAAAGTATACTTGAACCACAACTTAACGACTCACACACCATAAAGTATTCCATCATAAATAAAATAATGCCACCACTATAAATTTTCATTTTTATATGCATTATTTCCAACGAAATAAAATGACTATATCGCCCATTTCTTGCATCATTCACTCATATATAACTCATGCATCTCATATGCACCCAATTTAAATGACATAACAGATAATCAGGCTAACACCAATGGTTAAACTAACCTAATTTGCTCACGGTTGTCACATGTTGTGCTTTTTCTCATAACTTTCTACCTTAAGCTATACATCTTCTACCCTCCTCTGAATAACGATACTTCTGATAAAAGTGCGTAGGGCATTTACCACATCAACTAGTTCATCGCATGTGAGATTGTGAAGCTTGTGTTGAACATAGAGTAGAAACATGTCTTCAATATCATTCACCTGTAGTCTTGAAAAATTATGTTTTTTCAATGTATATTCCTTCTTATCTACTCTTCTTACAACAATTTCCTTCAGATAACCATACCCAAACTGTTTATCCATTGATATTCTGATGACACTTAGAATCTTCATCCGCTAGAAGACTTCATGACGTGATGTGGCTGCATTTCTTGATATGTAGAATAACTGATGTTTGGGTCCATAGTGATTGATTCCCAATGCATCATTCTTTTCATAAGCCTCTTTTGTTGAGATCCATAGCCTCGGAATAATTTTTTCAATACCTTCCAAATCATACCTTATAGCCTTTGTTTGGTTACGAATGCAACATATTTTCGTTCCTTGTTTCTTGTCTTCAAATATTTAAGATCATTATTCAAAAAGTAATCCACAAGAATGGTTAAGTGACCCGGAGGGCCTTGCAGAGGTAGAGGCTTGCTCAAAACATACAAACATTTGTCACCTTTATGATTTGCCTAATCAAGCTGATATAACAATGCTAGATAACACTGTTCCAGATTGTAGTCTAGTTTAATACTATTTCTATAGGTTCCTTTGAGTAACTTGAAGGCTGGTCCTTCTAAGTCTACTTTAGTGATTTTGTCCTTCTTGATATGGTTCTTAGAAAACTTTGTAAAATCAATGGTAGAACCCACTAGATCATCAAATGCGAGTGGGTCTTTTTCCGCATTCACCAGCTCATTAAACCAGTTCAGTCCCAGTGCATCATCAACATTTGGTTCCTTATGCCATTCTGGATCTAGAGTCTCTGGTCTGACAATAGCATCTTGCTTAAACCAGATACAATTATCTTGTTTGGGAGCAGTATCATTTTTTGGGTGTTCTTCAGCATTGACAACATCACCTTAAACTTGTTCTTTAGTTTCCATTGTAGCCTATTGTATTGTTCATCTGCATCTATAGTTTTATCAGTTTTAGATGGCTAAGATGAAGATTTACCTTTCTTTAAAGATCCAGTTGTATCCTTGTCTTTTGATGGCTCGGAATCCTTTCGTCTTCTTTTCTACATCCCCTTTTCAGAATCCGCCGAGGGATCTTTGTCTTTGTCATCATGATGTCTCTTCTTTAGAATATTTGTTGGATCAATGTCACCCTTTGCAATTACATCATCAAGGCCTATTGAACCAATCAAAGCATTGTATAAATCAAGATGCTTCTCATGTTCTTGAAAGGATCCACTCTTTTGCATCTTATCAAAGAGCATGTTCTTCCGCTCATATTTAGTAAAGGAGTCTGTAGAAGTGGATAAGGAATGGAAGAGATTAATTGGATTCTTTTAGAGCACATCATGAACTGTTCTTTCCATTTTAGGCTGGACAAAATCATACACAGCTTTTAGTAGTAGCTTCGGTAATTGATTCTTGACTTCATTAATGACATTTTCTTAAACAGGTTCTTTAATTGCTTCAGCATGATCAACTTGGGATAACATTTCAACTTTCTTTTCAAGTTCTGAATGTCTTTGTAAAACCATCGATGACGAATCAGATTCAGAGACATTTGTAGCTTGAGCTTCTATGGTTGGTGGTGTTGACTTTTCAAGAATCAGTGAGATAAGAGTATCAACAAGTGGAGTTCTTTAGACAACCGGGTCCTTTTGATCAATGGGAACATCCACCATTGACCGAATCTTAATTTTAGTTGTGTCTTTCAAAATATTAGTTATTCAAACATCAGGATTTTCATTAATAAACTGATTACCATATTTAGCAGATGACAGTGTTATACTGGACCTGGGATTTGGTACTGTTGGCTCAGGTAGATGAGATTTAGCTTATGCACCTTCAGCTTGTTTAGTTCTAGCTTGATCATTTATAGTTTGATACGCATCTTCATATCTATCATCCTCAGCTTCTTCTTCATCAGCCATCTCCTCATCAACTATCTCCTTATCAGCAATCTCTTCATCAACTTTCACATTACCAGCTTTCTCAGAACCATTAGTCTCGGTTCTTTCATCATAAAAAGATAGCTCCTCAACTTTTTAATCATTAGATCCCCAGTACGACTTATCATAATCATCCCTTGGCTCATCAGGAACCTCTAGAATAACACCAAATACTTCACTTGAGACTTTAGGATGTTCTTGGATTATGTAGTCTTCCAAACTAGCTCTAGTTGTTGTCTTTATGTCTGATAATAATTTTGCAGCATCAGATAAGGTTTTAATTCTTCAGTGAATGATCCAACTTTTCTTCATTTGAGATCTTGTAAACTTCTCTGCCAATGATGACATTGGTTTGTCTTCGTCGAATCAATCTATCTTCTTCTTCGTCTTTGTCTCATTAGAATCTACAGTATCAACTATCCTTTTAGCTTCTCTTCCAATGACTAGACTTGCATGTGTTTCATGAAGACGACATTCTTCATCTTGATGTTCTGACTTTATTAAGCTGATGGATTCAGCTAACTTGACAGCTTCCTCATGATCAGGCAAAATGTTATCAACAAAAGTGATTGAACGCTTTTTTCTTGTAATAGCATCCTTTTTCTTCTTTGTAGCATCCTTCTTCTTCTCTTTCTGTATATCTGCATCAGGCTTCTTCTTTCCCATTAAACCTTTACCCTTACCTTTAACTACTTTTGGTACATTTACTTCGGTGTTGGTTGATAGAGCCAAATACGTCATATAGTGATTAGAACTCCTAATTTCATCATTCATCAATGAGTCTGGAATTGACATTCCATACTTTTGGTGTTTCTCTCCCTTGTTTACAAACTTCAACTTTCTCAGAACTGAGTCGTATTTGATATTGTTTATGAATGAGTTTTGTCTCTTGGGTAGTTAGTTATGTTTTGTGAGGAAGTGATTGATGATGAGCTTGGTGAATCTGGGATAAGGCATATGTTCTCGTCTCTTGTCACTGGTCTGTTTGTTGTTAATTTGTAATTGGAAATCTTCCCAAATCAACTCTGCATAATTGACGTTCTTCTTGTAGATCATTCCCCATAAGATTTGAATTCTTGATTGTCGTGGCCTGTCAATACCTGAAGCCTTCCCAGATAAACATCGATTGATAATGTTCAAGAAAGTCATCCAAAGATGATACATATGATCGATGTACATTTCAGAGACTAACTCTAGAGAACTCGTGTAACCAAGTTGTTTGACGAAAGATACAAGATCATCATGAGGAGGAGGTTCAACAAACTCTTGATTGGGGACTTTTGGTGTGATCTGAAGCACTTCACGAAACAACTCAGCATCAACTTCAAACTGTTTATTTTCAAGCTAAAATTGGTAAGTCTGAGTAACTTTGTTCTTATGAATAGTGTACCAAAACTGCACATGTATATCTGAGGAACATTAGCTGTCTTAAGAAAGGCGTTGTAGCACGAATACTGCTTGAGAATATCCAGAGTAAGCTGATAAGTGGGTTCCTTTTGCATCTTTAAAGGATCAATCCCCATGTTGCAAGCACCAATCTTTACTTGGTCATCAATAGGAACCAAAGCTTCATCTAAGGCAATCTATTGTTGGTTTTCTTGTTCCATGATTTTGCTAAAAAATTATCAATCCAATTTATATACAACACATATATTGCATAGTTTAGATTGATTATTCTTATTGTTATGTTTGATTTGAAGGATTATGAATTTAGTTTCAAGTGATTAACCCCATTTTAAACTTACGTCGTGAAAGTCAACTTTGGTCAACATTAACAATCTTTGGTCAAAAAGTCAACCAAGATGGTCAACATGTTAACTGATTGGTCAACGATCAACATAAGTCAAACAGTCAATCCTAATGTCAACAAGTCAAACTGTCTCATAACCTTAAACCGCGGATCTAATTTTGAGTTAAACCGTGGGCATGTGTTAGTTAAATCGTAGGTTCAAAATAGGGGGTTTAAACAGCTGGCTCAAAATGGTGGTTTTAAACTGCGAGTTCAAAATAGACATGTTAAACCACGGGTTCAAAAGAATTTTAAACCGCGGGATATTGACATGTTTAAATCACGGGTTCACTCATGAGGTTAAACAGCGGGATAGAATTTAATATGTTAAAACGCGGGCTAAATTTTGAGTTTAAACCGCGGGTTCAACAACCTGTTAAACTGCGGGATTAACCATTTTTGGATAATCCGCGAGCAAGAACACCTAGTTAAACCGCAGGTTTTAGAAAAATAAACCGCGGGTTTCATATTCACATAACACAAACACAAATCAATCTACAGACATGCAACATCACTTTAAACAACAACATACAAGACTAGAACTTATACTAAACATTTCCAAACATTTCTATAACATTTTGAGTCTTATTTTATGAATTCGAGCTTACAAATGGACTTATCATCTTATTTTAGACAAAAAGAGATCAAAACTCATTCTAAGCATGCCTAGACATCTACTCTCAAACCAAAAGAGTATTTCCTAAGCAAATAAACATCTACCCTTTTCATTCACTTTAAACCGCGGGCAAGAACACACAGGATCAAGTTTCAGTGAAACCTAAATGCAAATGAGTGATCTTTAAACATAAAGGAACCCTATAACTTGCAAAGAACATAAACCCAATGAACACCCCTAAAAATTTCACAAGAATTTCAGCCCTAAAATCAATTGAATCTCACAAACAAGTTATCCCTAATCAAAACTGTTTCAAACATAGCTTCTATATCCCCTAAGAACCATTTTCCATATGGTCAATTTCCCCCAAACACACTTTTGATCATATGAACCCTAAGTAGGGTTTTAATTATTTTCGAGTGATTTTAGGGTAATTAACCCAATTCCTTTCACACGAGTGATGATTTGAAGATAATAAACAAGATTCTAGTTTAGCTTTTGCTTTAAAAATGAGTTCTTTATCTTGTTTTGATGTTAGCTACGGTTTATGAGAGGAGGAGGAATATTATTTTTTAAATATTTTTTGTGATAAACACAAATAAACCGCGCCCCTAGTTTAACTAGTTTGATGTTTGCAAAGATGGTATGAACAGTCCCTGTGGTTTGGTTTAGCATTCATTGTCCACTAACACTTTTCCTAAGGCTTAAACAACTTTGGGAATAGGCAACTTTAGTCTTTGAATTTTCTAACTTAGAGGCACTAGCACTTAATATGCATTCTAAGACCCTAAAGTTTGAAACAAATGATATCTAAAGCCCATTGAGTTAAAATGAATTAACTCCCCTTCAAATGTGATCCGTTATTATCCAAAAGCTTTTTTGTTTATTCCTTGATTTATTTTGAAATACCATTTTAAAAGATTATTTGTGAGCACTTTCTCCCACTCAAACACAAACTTGTTTTCTATTTAAGGAGCTGTAGTCTTTGTTTGAGTGGTTGAATTATCTTTTAAAACTTTTGTGAATACTTAAAACACTGAATGTTTTGAAAGAAAACACCAAAAAATAAGATTTCTCTTAATTTGAAATATAAATGTACCAACACGTACACTTATTTTATTGAGAGAGCACAGGTTGTGTATAAAATTATACACGCGCCTATATATGATCATGAAGTAGATCATGCCTGAGAAAATAAATTTCCCGTTGAGAGGTCAAGTTATCTTTTTGACAATATACTTGCCTTTAAGATGAGACCAAGTTGCACTCTAAAATAACTGCAAACACTTTACATGTTTCGAAAGCATGTAGAACTTCTGATCTAACTTTATTTACAGCTTTGTGTCATTATTCAATGACATTTCTAAAGTCGTAAATATTATTGATTCCAGAAGACATGTCTTCACATAATATTTTAGGATTTTCTGATTTTTTAATTTTGTATTTTCTTTTAAATTTTTTTGGAAAATGAAACTCTTTTTATATTTTCTCTGTTTAATTATTTACATAGGATACATGAAGAGTCTCCACCACTACTCTTCTTCAGACTTTATAAGACTTTTCAACATTTCTGGAAACATGCTTTTCATTCCAAGCCAGCTGAGTAGAAATTCAAATCTTTCTCGTGCCAATGCTTTGGTGAAGATGTCTTCCAACTGATATTCGGTCTTGACAAAGTAGAGTTCAACCATACCATTCACCACTTACTCTTTGATAAAATGATATCTGACATCGATATGCTTGGATCTTAAGTGCTAGACATTGTTGCAGCATAGAGCAATAGCACTCTTGTTATCACAATACAAAGGGATATTACTGAATGCAAATCTATAGTCAATTAGTTATGATCTCATCCAAAGGATTTGGGCACAACATCCAGATAGGGCAATGTATTCAGCCTCCGTGGTTGAGAAAGTAGTGCTCTTTTGCTTCTTTGAGCACCTTCTGGCTAATCTGTTGCCCAAGAATTATGCCTTGCCAGAGGTACTTCTTTTAGTATCTTGACACCCAGCGTGATCAGCATCTGCATAAGCTATTAAATCATTTTTGGTATCTTTCGAATACCAAAGACTCATATTTGTGGTTCCTCTCAGGTATCTAAAGATTTGTTTTACTGCATTTAAGTGCTTTTCGGTAGGCTTTGACTAATACCAGGCACGCATGCATACTACAAATATGAGAACGGGTCTACTATATGTAAGATACATGAGGGAGCCGATCATACCATGATAACAGGTAGGATCAACGGGTATCCCTTGTAGATGTTCATCTAGCTTGGTCCTCTCCACCATGGGAGTGTCAATTGGGTCACTAGATTCCATATCATATTTTTTTAGGTATTTCTAGGCCATATTTTGACTGGTTAATGAAGATGACTCTTGGACTTTGAGGAATTTATAGTCCAAGAAAGAAAGAAATTTTGCCCATCATTGACATCTTAAATTTTGAACTCATTATATCAGCAAATGTATCACAAAGACTAGGATTAGTAGAAGGAAATATAATATCGTCTACGTAAATTTATACTAGTAGGATATTTTTGCCTTCTTTCCTTGTGAACAATGTAGGATCAATAGCACCTTTGGAGAAATTCTGGGTGAGTAGAAATTAACACAATAGATCATACCAAGCGCGTGGAGCCTGCTTTAAGCCTTAGAGAGATTTCTTCTGCCTGTATACGTGGTTGGGATAGTCTGGATCTACGAACCCCTCTGGTTGACTAACATAGACTTCTTCACGTAGCACACCATTTAAGAATGTGGTTTTGACATCCATTTATGGGCGTTATTTGCATTGAAGATTCTGATTGCTTCTATGCGTGCAAAAGGTGCGAAAGATTCTTCAAAATCAATTCCCTCCTCCTAACAAAAGCCTTTAGGCTAATCATCATGAGATAATTTGGACATGGTATTATCTCCCAGACTTGTAGTCATTCGAACTCATGAATTTCTTCTTGCATTGCCTCGATCCATGAAGATTCTTTTAATGCTTCTTTGTATTTCTTAGGTTTGACTAAAGTAAGGAAAGCATCAAAGTAGCACCACAAGGCATCGGTTTGTATTTGGTGTCTTATGGAGACTAGTTGAGAAGGATTGCCGATTACATTATCCAAAGGATGATTCTTTATCCATTTGCTGAGATGTTCAAAGGTGGGTTGGCTAGATGCAAGTTTTCTGTAATGACGTCCCTTAAAGATGATTCTTTAGAGCTTGGTTCTGGATTGAGAATATTTTAGAAGGGATCATTATCCAACTGTACAGGTTTTAACTTTTCTTCAACCCCTTCATAAATGATTGGGGATTGTGTTTCATGTGATGTTGGTGAAGTACTAGCAATAGGTGCATCTTGATTAACAAAGTTTGAGGAAGGTGTACTGGTTGTATTAGCAGGGATCAGAGCTACATCGGGAAGCACACGGGATAAAACATTTAGTGACGGCTAAAAGTATTCATCGAGCATGGGTTCAAACATGATATCCTAATCTTTATTTGTTGGTGAAACATAAGGTGTTGAGGAAGATGAATTTTGCTCGAGTCCTGAACTGATAGTTCCAGGAGTCATAAGTTTAAGCTCGGGTCCTGAACTGAATTGTTTAGAAGCCATAGCTGTCAGCTCATCAAAATCAATATAGATAGTTTCCATAATCAATCTGGTCTGTTGATTGTAGATTCTATAAGATTTCTTTGCATGAGAGTAGCCGATGAAAATTCCAGTATCAGTTTTGGGTTTCCGCTTACCCAGATCTTCACTGTCATTGGTTGGGTAGCACAATGCACCAAATACGTAAAATACTTTAGGTTGAGTTTTCTATCATGTAAAAGTTCATATGGTGTTTTGTTGTGACGTTTATGAATCAAAGAGCGGTTTTGGGTATAACAAGTTGTTTCTACTGCTTCTGCCCACAAATATAATGGTGCCTTTGAAAATATTAGCATTGTACGTGCAACTTCCACTAAAGTTCAGTTATGTCTTTCGATAATGCCATTTTGTTATAGAGTGCGCGCAACTAAAGTTTGGTGTGAGATCCTAACATCTTTATAATAGGTCTTCAACGACTGATTGACAAACTATGTTCCATTATCCATGCGAATATTTCTGAGAGTAGCATTGAGACGAACTTGAACCTTCTTCCGAAATTTGATCGTAAAAATTTCACCCAAGTAAACCTTGAATAATCATCAACAATAACCAATATGCCTTCTTCCCATTTATACTCTTGATTCTCATTGGACCGCAAATATCCATGTGAAACAAATATAGATTTTCTTGGATGGAGTCTTCAGACTTAGGCTTATGAGTGTGCTTCTTTCTTTTCCCTAATAAGCATGAAGAGCGCAGGTGATCTTTTTCGTACTTCAGTTTGGGTACGCCTCTAACAAAACCTTGTTTGGCAAGTTTATTAATGGTACCGAAGTTTAAATGGGACAACTTTCGATGCCATAACCAGGACTTGGTCTTAGAAGCTTTAGATAAGAGACAAATTGGAGAGGACTTCAACATATCATCGAGTGACGGTGTGTACAAATTTGTGTCTCTTGAGCCTTTAACTAGATCTGCACCTTCTAAATTGCAAACAAAGCATGTGTGTTTTCGGAATGCTACTTCCTAATCAGAGTTATAGAATTGACCTACTGAGAATAAATTTTGTCTAAGTCCCTCTACATAATAAACCCTACAAATTATAACATTCTAAATCTGATAATCACCATACCTCATAATCCTTGCAACTTGATCAATACAAAATCTGACGGTTCCCATAAACTTGCTGACAAAATTGATGAGATGAGAGCATTGTCCGGTCATGTGCTTGGTGATAAGATTGTTTATAGCTTAAGATTGATTAGATCTTATATATCTAGGATGAACAATAACAATGATTGATAACACGCAACGGAATAATAAAGAACACAATCAAAGTTATCACAAGGTTTTCTTTATTGAACGTTTCCCTATTACCCCAACTATAATTTGGGGCTACACCAACTAACTATGGTGTACTATTCGACTCTCATCAGTCGACTTGCTATCTAACTATCTAGACTCTCATTAGGAGAGCTCTAGTTTTCTATGGATGGATTTTTCTAAATACTTGTACCCCTTTTATAGCATAAGGATTCCTAGGCTTACAAGGAAACTAATTAATATATTAATGAGAGAATCAATTAATTATATATCTCATAATATTTTATTCATATCTTTATATGACCAATCTTCATTTCTCTACATCTTATAGAAACTTCATGATGGACAATTTTGGTCCTTCTGTTCCATCTTGTTTTCATTCTTTTATTCCACTTTGGTCTCATCAAATCAGAAACCCACAACTTCCCCTATTGATGGATGAAAAAACAAACAAAGTCTCGTACGAACTTCATCAAAAGCCAACGCTTCCCTGAAAGTTGAGATGTAAACACTCCCTAAAAGAAACAAAATCTTCATGTACCCCTTTGGTTTAAGATAAGAATTAGAATCTTTCATGTCACCACATATAATAAGCTGCAAATCATATCTCTGTAGTCTTCAACCTTTTTTGTAATCATCCAATAGGGTCTTCTGTAGAAATGAAATTGGATCATAACAGTTTTACATATACCACAACTACTAATTCAGCCTTCCAATACTTAAAATACCCGCCATGAAGCATAATACAAAAAATGACTTTGAGCAGTAGAAATATAAACTAGCAGTAGTAATAAATGACTAGCAGTAGTAACGAAATACTTCCCCTTAAGTGCATGTAGATGGTTAAACATTTAATCAATAAGCTTCCCCTGAAACCCATATGTTTACCATCTCTTGAATCTCGAACTCTGTAGGCTCTATGTAGTGATCACTGATGAAGAAACCCAAGTATAACAAATTTGATGAAGAAGTAGAATCTCCCAAACTTGTGTCTTATGTCTTGTACTATCCACGTGACGTCGAACTTATAAATATAAGTAGACCGCAACCTCTTGACAAAAACCTCATCTTCTATGAGACACATATTAAGTGACAGCAAATGTGAGCATTGAGCACCTATAAGAAAAATCATACACTTTTGCTAGATTTTGACAAGTCTTCGTCACACCATTGTTAGCACAAACAAGTTATCTTTAAAGTCGATATCCTGCCATAAACATGACTTTAAGATATGATAAGACACGCACCTGTGAAACTCAACTACAACATCAAATAAGCAAATAATCAACTGTCTTCGTAATCACATCTTCAAATAATCTTCAAACCGAGCCATAAAATCAATAAGAATAAACTATTTGAAAAATAGCTCTGTTCGAGATCCAAATCCATCCGAAAACCAAGTACTGTCCAATATTAGACAAGCCTAGTAGTACAAACTGCTTTGTCGGATGACTCTGGCATTACTAAAATTCAACAAGCAGTACTAACCTTTCTTGGCAGTACTAAAACTTTTGCTTACCAATATTAATGAATCAAAAGCAGTACTAAACCATCATACCTTTGCAGCATTAATTAGAGATTCACTTTCTGTTAGCAGTCCAATATCTCTTATCTTTTCATCTTGATCATGCACATGTTATAACAGTAGCATAAGGTACTACCAACAGTAGTAATATGAAGCCCACCAGTAGTAATAAAAGATAGCTACTGTGCTCGAACAATATCAACTATTCACAAACATGTATGCACTTGTTATCTCATCTTGAATAGCAACGAACACAATAACAATATTGACTTTGCTTTACAAGCTGCCATATCCTTTTTTTAACAGAATTGTAACAGCTCACATCTTTTATAACTCAAACACTTCTTTATTTAAATCCCATCAAAGTCGCATGTTTGACCAAACCAACACATAGCTAACAGCTGTAACAGATCTCTTCTTTCTTCACGTTAAGATCGTATCATTAAAAATCAACAACACAAAATCAAATCACAATAATGAAGGTCTAGCGTTATGAATGATTCACCAATGAACCTTTATAATAGAACATATCATCACATATATTACCCCATATGAAATATTTACAAAAACTTGAATCATTGAACCTGCCACCTGCTGTCATATTGCTATCGCTGCCACGAACCTTATCTTTCTCTTATTCATTATGCTTTTCACACATTCACATCTTCATACAATGTTCAGAATCATAATCAAACAATTATGACCATCAACTGTTGATTAGGGTTTCTTTAAAGAACATGATGTAGCAGCAAACCCTAATCATTCTTGAAAACGTGAAGATCTTCAAGATGTACGTGTACAACAAATCAAGATGCGTGATAACACATGTGTAGCAATCAAATTAACATAAGAAGATCATGTAATACATCATGTAACAAGCAGCGAAACCCTAGATAAAATCTTCATGATGTACAAACTGAATTAGGGTTTATCAAATTACCTAATTTGAACAAACTTCAAAGCAGAAAATTCATACCTCCTTTTCTTCACAAATTCGATACATAAACCTTGTAGAATCGCAACCTGCTCTAATACCAATTGATAAGATCATTTATAGCTCAAGATTGATTAGATCTTATATATCTAGGATAAATAATAACAATGATTGATAACATGCAGCGGAATAATAAAGAACACAATCAATGTTATCATAAGGTTTTCTTTATTGAACGTTTCCCTATTACCCCAACTATAATTTGGGGCTACACCAACTAACTATGGTGTACTATCCGACTCCCATTAGTCTACTTGCTATCTAACTATCTAGACTCTCATTGGGAGAGATCTAGTTTTCTATGGATGGATTTTTCTAAATGCCTGGACCTCCTTTTATAGCATAAGGAGTCTTAGGCTTACAAGGAAACTAATTAATATATTAATGAGAGAATCAATTTATTATCTTCTTATTAATATTCATTCTTATCTTATTTTGACCAAAATATTCCTGAAATAAAACAGTTAGCAATAAAGCAGGGGGACGAATATGGCTTTGTCATTCGCCCGTGTTTGGTTGGAGTAACCTTCAAATCCATGAGGATTGACCTGTGATCGGATAGATTCAATTTAAGAAGAATCCTCTTAGCAGGATTTCCAGCTGTAGTATTGAATATTTCTAACACATATGTATTAGATTCATCATACTCAGCATGTTTTTATTATCAGAACGTCTCAAAGCAGACATCACGATATGAGTGAACCAGCGAGTTACTATCTCACCGATTGAAATAAAAAATTAATTTGAAAATCAATCAACGTGTCACTTACTAAAGTGTTTTTGTGAGACATCGAGAGTGTTAATCATTTCAAAAATTTACCAGCAATCATCAATTCATAACCTGGAACAAGTTTGATTCTTATAGAATCAATCCATCGTTTCTTTCCAGTTGTCACAAGTTTGATTCATATAGAATCGCACAAGTCACCTACCATGAGCTTGTTTGATGTTAGCTCAAGCAGGATTTCCATCTTCATTGTGAATGAAATCACTATGGTTAAACAATAATCCCTAAGCTACCCCTTGAAACCAATATAGTTTACCATCTCCTTGAATCTCGACTTCTGTAGGCTCTATGTAATGATCACTGAATGAATGAAAACGTGAGTATAAAACGCATTTGAAGAACGAAAGACAGAATTATCCCAAACTTATTTCTTATAACTTTACTAAAACCACGTGACCCAAACACATACTGAGACCAAACTTCATAAGTAGACCGCAACCTTTGACAAAATCCTCCATCCTTTTATGAGACACATACAAGTGATAGAAAAATGTTGAGCATTGGCCCATAAAGAACAATCACACAACTCTCATGAACCCAGGCAACTTTAATATTATATTGGCACAAAATATAACAGCATCTGTAAACTTTGTTGAAACTTAATAGCAGTATTAAACTTTGAATCCCATAAAACCCAATAGCAGCTTAACGCGTTTCATTAATAAAGAATCAGAATATTTGAATTTCAAGATATTTTTCTCATCTTGACGCATATCTTCCTTATTTATAACTGATCTCTTCATTATGAACAACAAACCCTTAAATTTTCACCAAAGATCAAGCAGTATTAACAACTCATAAACAACAGCTGTATCAATACAACTTCTGTATCAATTGTGATACGAAATATGTCTCTTGATGGTGCTCTCATTAATTCCCTACTGACACAAGCAAAACCAGAGTAACTGAAAATACAAGAACATCATATCACCATACAGTTAGGGTTCAAACACGAACAAACCCAACAAGCCAATACATCCGTTGGTATTAAAAGTACCAATTACACGATGTCACGTTATGTGAGAGATCAAAAGCAAAAACTGTCTTTTAGACGAGGCTAGGTATTTAATTGACTCCTTGAAACAAATCAGAATCACCTCTAATATATGATCTAAGAAATCCTTAAAGAAAGAGTATAACAATGCAACGCCAGCCCCCACCATTGAAACCACATGATCAAAAGAAAAGCATTCACCGAATTAGACTTGTACCAAATTAGGGTTTTACTAAATTAGGTTTTTTGTGAAAACCCTAATGTCACTGATTTTGAATTGTTACCAGAAATCATATAAGCTCAAGAACCTTAATTGGGTTTATTAATTAGAATCAGTAACAGCATTAATAGAACATCGTGACAAAATTCCTAAATACAAATCGAACTTGATAAAGAAGAAATCATTGAAAATCAAAAGCATCATACCTTGTTCGATTTGTAAAACCTTGTAGATCCTAGATCGAGAGCCCTGTGGCTCTGATACCAGTTGATAAGATCGTTTAAAGCTCAAGATTGATTAGATCTTATATATCTAGGATGAACAATAACAATGATTGATAACACGCAGCGGAAAAATAAAGAACACAATCAAAGTTATCACAAAGTTTTCTTTATTGAAGGTTTCCCTATTACCCCAACTATAATTTGGGGCTACACCAACTAACTATGGTGTACTATTCGACTCTCATCAGTCAACTTGCTATCTAACTATCTAGACTCTCATTGGGAGAGCTCTAGTTTTCTATGGATGGATTTTTCTAAATGCATGGACCTCCTTTTATAGCATAAGGAATCATAGGCTTACAAGGAAACTAATTAATATATTAATGAGAGAATCAATTAATTATCTTCTCATTAATATTCATTCTTATCTTATTTTGACCAAATCTTTATTTTCTTCTACATCTTGTAGAAATTCATGATGACAAGTTTGGTCCTTCTTGTTTCCATCTTGTTTCATTTTTTTATTCACTTTGTCTCATCAAATCAAGAATCCCAACAATATACAAAAAAAACATGGCAGGACAAATAAGCTGGCTACTATACATGCTAGCATTCATGCAACTAACAATCTCAATTAGGACGGAACGTGTCCCCCGATCCAATGCAACAAAAATAGTCAGTCTATTAGAGTGCTCATTAATTCATCAAAGTCCTTCAATGATTTATTAGTAGAGGTGGAAGATGCTAGAGTCATCAACCAATTTTGGGTTGGTCCTTCCTGAGTAGTCTTGCTAATATCCTAGTCACGATTAGTAGGTTCTTGAGGTGGTGTAGGTTTCTTAAACCAGTCACGTCTAGAGGCAGTCTCATTCCTTGGTTCATCTTCATGATCACCCATTCCCTTCTTGATCTGTGGCATGTTAAGTCTGCAACCTCGAACACTGGTTCTTCTAATTGAATAGACTTTCCAGAAGATTTCGGTTGAGACTTAGTACCTTTGGAAGAGCCAGACGTTGAATCTTTCTTTTTTTGACCTGTGGTTGGTTCTGTATCTTTGCTTGTCTTTCTCTTCTTTAACCCTCGGTTTGATCCAGTGGAAGGATCTTCATCTTTGTCCTTGTCTTTGCGGCTTTGCTTCAAATAGTACACATCATAAGAGGAGAAGTAATCAATGTTGAGTTTGTTAGATTTTTTCAATCCATCATAGCAATCTCGGTGTTTGGTAGCTGTCAGATATGATTCACTTTTCTTCATTTTGTCGATAAGAATTTCTTTAACTCAAATTATGTGAGTGTAGCTGCAGCCTCATAAGATGAATGCGGTTAAGAAGACACCTTTGCTAGAGTAACTTCATTTCGTGATTCTTTAATCATCTTTTCAATCACAAGTGGAGCGAAGTTAGACACTTCCTTGGGTAGAATCTAAGGCAGCTGATCTCTTACTTGTTCTTTGATTCTTGCTGTGAGAGACTCTAAAAGGAATGTCATTAATTCTTCTCTGGTTTCTCCCAACCTTGTGTCAAGATGACTGTCAACTAAAGATGTCACTTGAGTGTGTACAGGGTCTTTCTTAAGTTTAGCAACTTCTTTTTCCAATGTTGTAATTTTATCGTTGAATCGAAAGACTGATGAGAAATTAGGTAGAGTAGATAAAGGATTTGTAGTTTCAATTGTGGGCGAAGGAGTGTGTCATGCCTGTATTGGTGTAGGATTGAAGATGTGTGATGATTGAGGAATGTTTGTGAATACCGGTGACGATTCAGGGATAACAGAAACTGGTACTGAAAGAAGAATGGGTGCCTCAGTTCTTGGGACTTCATGGTGGATATGAGCATCAAGTGGAGAAACTATTTCTGCATCAGCTTGAGGAATATCTGAAAAATTTAGGAATTTAGATTCCAAGTCAGATGAAAGAGAAGAACTAGTAACAGGAACTTCAGTCTTCTTTGTAACCGTATAAATTGTCACATGAGTATCTTCAACAACTTGTTCTTAAGTGGTCTCTAAATTTTCATTCCCTTGTTGAACATCATGCATTTTAACATCGGCACCTTCACCTTGAACAACCTCTTTAGTATCATCCATTTCCTTTTCTTCATCACTTTTAATCACATCATCACTTTCTGATTCTAAATTATCATCATCTTTATCATCTATGGGGGATGGAGTATAAACAAACTCCTCCTCTTCTTGATTATCATCATATTCATCTTCTTGCTCTGAATCAGATACTTGCTCTTCACTTTCATTCTCCTGCTCACTGTCTTCATTACTTGAATCTTGATCATTGTTGCTGTCGTCTTCATCATTTCCCCAAGACTTAGATTCACTCTTAGTAGAGTTATCTTCTGTCACATCGGGAACCCTTAGCTTATCACCAGTTCCTTCACTTGTGATAGTAGGTGTGATCTTATCAACACTTGGTGGTTTTTCGGCAACCGTACCAGAACCACTAGGATGTGTCTTGTGAAAGTCCCTTAAGCTTTTCTTTCTTACTTCTTTCATCTGAGCTTCTTCTGTCAAAGCAACTTCAGATAGCAATTTAATTCCTTTCCCACGAGTAACATCCACATTTTCCTTTTCCTTACTTTTAGACTTTGTTTCTACAGGAGCCTCTCTAATGACGGCACCTGCTGCTGGCTTAGTTGTAGACTTCTTGGCAGGTCTCTTAACTCGTTTGCCTTTCTGGACAGGTTCTTTATCTACAGGGACTAGATCACTGTCTTTCTTAGATGGAGAAGATTTCTTGACTTTGTTGTCAATTTAATAAGTGAAGTCTTCCTAGAGTAACTCCACATGGTCTACATACTTCTGATGGTACATGCCCTAAAGTATTTGTGTACGGGAAAGACGAAGTTTGTCAAGAGAACTAGTCTTTCCAGATAAAATTTTGTTGATAAGAGCAGCAAAGGTTCTCCAAGGTTGATGCATCTAATCAACAACAACATCATTGAGTGAATTGATAATTCCAGTATGACCGAGATCTCTTAAGAAAGATATAGTGTCTTCTTCAGAAGGAAGAGCATCAAATTCTTGACCTTGTACTCTTAGGTAAATCTGAAAGATATCTCTGAAGACTTCCAAAGTGAGTTTGAATCTTTTCTTCTTATCAATCTTGAATCTGTAGAAGGTATCATGCTTATATATAGAATTCTAGAATTAATGCATGTACACTTCAGGGACATCAGCGGTGATGATAAATGCAGGATAGCAGGCAGTGAGTGCAAGAGCATCCTAGAACACTGAAAATGTTTCTTTCATTTGGTTTCAATCCAACGAGGGATACCTTCCATTGCAGTTTCCAATGACAAGAACAATTCTCTTTGAAAACAAGCTTAAGATCAATCTTGGTTTTGTTTGAGCAGTGATGGAAGCATGATTCTTGCTAAGAGTTAGTCACATACATTCATATATAGCAAAAATATATAACACTAGAAAGATAATCTAGATCAAGATTCAAGATTTATTGAATGCAGATAGGGTTTACAAACAGGAGATTTGGGCAAACAATTACTAGGCAACAAATTGATACATAAGCATACAATGCAAAGAACCAATACACATGCAAACATGATACACACACTCTCATATATCACATAGACTATAGGCTAACTAATAAAATCAAGGCAAACACTTAAGATCTCTAAGAGAAAATTATACCTAACTTAATCACTATATGACAAGATAAGGAATAATTATACTAGATAAGTTATAAGGTTTGAATTAACCAACATGTACGAGTTAATTTCTATTTAGAAAAAAATCAAGTAGATTTGCCTATATATTAGTGTATAGATCGACTTTTAAAACTGTGAGTATGTGATCGCCTGAGTTATACAATTATTGATCGCCTGTACAAAAAGCAGTATAGAACGCACCGAATACAAAAATTTTATGTATAGATTATCCCGTACAAAAATTTATGTATAAATAACCTGAGTAAATGAATGTAAAGATCGCTATAGGAAATTTTTAGTCAAACATTTCACCCACCCTTTTAAAGCATCTAAGTTCATTTAAACATGATCATATACCATCACTAATCATTATATAACATCTTTAAAGGCATAATTTAACTACAAAATTGTTGATTTAAGCCACTTCGTAGCCCCTTAATGAACTCGAGAATAAAAATAACCAAAAATTAACAGATATTCACATAATCATGCTTACCAAACACTCAAATCCACGTCAAACTATCAATAATTACAAGACCTAAACCCAAACCCATGTACTGCATTTTAAAGTTCTTGACCCATTTTATGATATTTTGAATTTAAGAATCTATCAAAACCCAAGAATAGTTGACCTATTAAAAAGCATGTTTTGGGCACCAACATCTAGACCTTTAATAACCAAAACCCCTCAAACCAATGTCAATATTTCATTACACATTTTTTAAGGCTGATGAAAGTTGAGACCGATTTTAGGGTTTTCGGTAGCATAATACCATGATTGGTCAGTTTATATGGGTAATTGAAACATAAAAACATGTTACCTTTTTAGTCTTAAAAATGATATTGTTAATTTGAATCCTTGAGAGCTCGAATAACAATAATGGAGGTTTTAAGGTTTTTGTGTGTGGTACGAGTGGAAAGAGACGGGGCAAGAAAGAAAAGGGGTTTAATATGTTTAAAACTTTTTTAGTTTTGGCATAAATGCCACCTGAGGTTCAATAAAACTTTTAATGTTCTTTTAAACTTTTCCTAAGGCAAAAACAAGTTTCCCTTAATGGCAAAACTAGACCCTAAAGATTAGTTATCATGAATAAGACTTATCATTTTGCATTAATACCCCTATAAGATTAAACATATATCAAATAAAGCCCAATTGAGTTGAAATTTATCAACTCCCCTTTAGTTATTCACCTGATATGATTAAAACCTTTTTCTGATTGACACCTTATTATTTATGAAAAAGATGATTTTGACAGTTTCTCCCCCTCAAATAATGACCCGTTTTCTATTGAAAGAGCTGCATTCGTTATTTGATGGATCAAAATTATCTTAGAAAATGATGATCTGATGAATCTGAAAGATGATTATTGTATATTTTGAAAATCAACACCAAAAAAAATAAGATTTCTCTTATTTTGACACATAAGCGCACTGACACGTACACTTACGGAAAGAAACACGGGTTGTGATGCAAAGTAATCACAATCCTTTGCATGGTCATAGAGTAGACCATGCCCGAGAATAAATTCCCGTTGAGAGCTCAAGTCTCCTTTTTGACGGAATACTTGCCTTTAAGATGATGACCGGGTTGCTATCTGAAATAATAGCAAGCCATTTTGGCATGTTTTGAAAGCTTTTGAAACTTCTGCTCGAACTTCATTTACAGCCTCATATCATTATTGAATAACATTTCTAAGGCTGTAAATGTTATCAATTTTCAGAAGACATGCCAGAGATACATATTTTTATATTTTTACGGATTTTTTAATTCTTTCTTTTGTTTTTGAATTTTTTTATAAAAGGTAAATATTTTGGTGTTTTTATGTTTTATTATGTACATATGATACATGATCTGAGTTACCACCATCACTCATCTGTTTCCTCTGCCAGATGATTCAACATTTTTGGAGACATGCTTCTCATACCGAGCTTTTCGATCAAGAAGTTGAATCTTTCTCGAGGCAACGGTTTAGTAAATATGTCAGCCAGTTGGTATTCAGTCCGGACAAAGTATAGCTCCATGATTCCATTCTCTACTTGATCCTTTATGAAATGGTAGCGAATATCGATATGCTTAGCTCTTGAATGTTCAACATTGTTGCAGCATAAAGTAATCACACTCTTGTTATCATAGTACAGAGGGATCTTATTGAATTAAAAGCCATAATCTGTTAGCTGTGAACGCATCCAAAGGCTAGATAGTCACCATACCGGATAATCCTTGCAATCTGGTCATTCCAGAATCTAACAATACCTAGAAATTTACTGACAAAGTTCAATTGTTGAGAGCGATTCCCTTTCATGTGTTTCGAACATCTAGAGTCCAGATACTAGAGTACAATCTAGACAACCTGTCATGACAAGAGAAGAAGACGATGGAATATCTTTTGCATTGGATCCCCAGGTTTAATTGGGTTCTGAGTGGTTAGCATTCTTAGATTCTACAATCTTAGCTATACTACTCGAACCTATGTTTTTAACATTTTTGGGTTTCATGATATAGACTTTTTATCTCTGGTTTTTGTATTTCAACTGAGTGGGAAGTAGTTTGCTTAAGAGGCACTGAGTTAGTTTAGGTGAGCCTAGTTAAAGGGCACGAGTTACCAACTATAGTGAAAGTTCTGCCTGTTGGTTTCCACTTAAATCCTACTACAGTGAATACATGACCCGTAGGTTTCCAAACGTTTTGTTTTCTATGTTTCTTAGCAGATTTTTGCACAAGATCAAGAAGACATTTATCATGAACACCATCAAACATAGATTTATTGCAAGTAGTACAGAGAATTTTTAATGTTCGTATTTTAAACACTGTGTAATGCTTAACATCAACATCATCAAAACATGTTAATAACGAATCATGATTAAATTAATTACTCTTTCCTAGGATGGCTTATACTTTATTCTTCTTGTTCCTACTTGGTGTTTGCGAGATCCTATCATTCTTTTTATTGCCTAGAGGCTTTGATATGCAATTCCTAGTAGAACACTTCACTCCTGTAGAAGACAACACAAGTGTGTTAGAATCTAATGTATTAGAAGACTCTACCTGTTTACTTCAGCAAACCTAACTTTATTGATATTGTTTATGGCTGTGACAGCAACCTTCCTAGTATTAGGTGTTATCGCATTAGGGCACATATCTTGAACATATACAAGCAACTCCTGAATTCTTGTGGTATACTTACAAGCAAGGTCTAACTCTCCATCTAAAGGTTGTTTCACCTTATCTTGTTTGACTATTTCCCGAAGAATATTAGCTTGTTCTTGAGTGTTCCTAAGATAGTCTATGTGAACTTCCCTATTTTGCAATAACCTAGGAGGCAACGGTTCTAAATCAAGCTTGAACATGCCTGGAGCAATAGTGTTGGCAGATGGTATGTGAACAACATTTTCTTTCTGTTTTAATTTTTGTAAATTGTTTTTCAATGATGTTATCACAAAGACCTTATCTTGAATTTGAGCTTTTAAATCCTTATTTTCTGCAGATTAAAGATAAGGTCTTTGTGATAACATCATTGAAAAACGATTTACGAAAATTAAAACAGAAAGAAACT
>BQNB010089261.1:0-27448 GCA_026074375.1 Tanacetum coccineum
TAAAAATTAGCAACTCAACTCAGTATACTTCCAAAAACCACGCATCATAACCCAAATTGCTTCTTAAAACATACAAAGTCATATACATTTTCCATATTTGATTCCTTAATTCACTCAGTCTATAACTGCTTCCATATCACCATGTTTTTTAAGGCATACGAATCATAAAAATTTCAACACACCTGTTGTTGTAACTTCAGAATAATCATCACCATATACTCGTTAAGAGAAGTATTATTCGATACCTGCATCTGACCTGCTGTTGACAACATCTGCCAAACCATGTTTATCATTCCAACACGAAACCCTAAATAGAGTTTCAATCACAGTAGTAACCATGCGTTCAAACAAAAGCTTGTACCTAGATGTATCAATCACATCACACCATAAACGCAGTAGTAACAGTCATGAAGAAAGCAATCATACCAAAATCCTAATGATCAGACTTGAGTATGAAAAAGGTTTATGATCAATGGCAGAAACTCTAGCGATACCTACTGGTGTCGTTGATCTTATTATTCCAAACAGAAAATATAATGAAGAACATATAAGGCCTCCTTTCAAATAACATCCTTCTTCTATCATCATATATGTTTACAACCAGCTGTTATATATCAAACATCAACATAGCAGCAAACAAGGTTAACCTTCTGATTGGCATATTAGGGTTTGTTGGGAACCCTAATATTATATGATCATCTCCTGCAGCCAAACATCATAAACACCAAAATCAAAAATAAAACACGTATAAAACCTTGTACGAATCCCAAATCAAGAGCAACCCGCTCTGATACCAATTATGGAGATCGATTAGCCCATCTAGGATATAATAACATTGAATGACATGAAGTACAGCGGAATAACAAATAAAAACATCAATGTTATCACAAGGTTTTCTTTATTCATACTAATAATAAACTATAAACTAACTAATAAGCTAACTATTAGACTCTTATTGGAGAGATCTAACTATGATGGATGATATAAACCAGACGCCTATGACCCTTTATATAGAGGGTTTACAAGAAAACCTAGCTTACATAGGAAGCTCACTTAATATTTCACATTAAGTCCTTGTTGTTTCATCTTTCTTCAATTTTGCATATTTAGTTTTGTAATCATCAAATCTCATATCCCAACATCCTGGCACTAGGATAGAACTCGGGAGTCATAAAGAAAGTTTGGAGGTAAAGAAAATTACTGAATATGTTGCCATTGATGAATAGGGGGAATAAGCAACAGCTGATGTGAAGTTGAGAAGGAGAAACGGGAAGGGTAGTTTGGAGATTAGGAATTCACCCATTACTACACCTATTAGATCCCCTAGGACTAATCTCGATTCTTTTTCTTCAGATAAAGAAAAACTTCAGGAATTGACGGCTTCGAAACCAACATCTTCATCATCAAAATCTAAAATTGATAGTTCCAAACATATCAAGGGAACCATTACAAGAATGAATAGGAGATATGGTTATATTTTTCATCACATGAAGAAATATTTTATGCCAAGAAGAGATATGGACGCAATTGGAAAGGTAGTTAAAGACACTCTAAAGGAAGTAGTTCATAAGATGGTCGATGAGACAACTAATTAGAACAAGAAAGATAATCTTACTATGGTAGTTACTGAAGGAATCAAGCTAGAATGGGAAAATACCAAAGATGATATTGCTTCCATGGTTGCTGAGGCTGTGAGGAAGGAATAAGAGCGTACAAGGTCTGAACTTGCTTTACTAGTTTCTAATGATGTAGCTACTAATGTTCCTCTGCAGGTTGAATCATTCTTAAGGAACTACATGAACAACAACATACTTCATGTGCATCCTACTCAATCTACTAGTTTATCAATCCTCGATATTCAACAACAATTATATTTGAAGATAAAGGATGACAAACAAGCACGAGATGCTGATTTTCCATTATGGCTTGCATTGGCGTATAAGTTTGAGGGATCTGCTAATCATGTTAGTCCTTGAAGAGTTGATGCTTTTCGCAGTCGTGATCATGAAGACCATCATGATGATAATGCTCGTACTAGGGGTAGTAGCAGTGCAAAGGCGTATAACGTTTGAGAAAATTACTTTATACAAGAGGTTAATATTTATCATCATAACAATTCATGGATGAATCACATCCATCTGGAACAGGTAATCAGAACATCAAGAAGATTTGATGCATGGAATGATTATCAAGGTACAGATGAATATTAAGTACCTTCTGAAGAGTTCACTGAAGTTAAGACTTGAGGATATTAGGGAAAGAATTAATCTGTCCCAACTATTGATGAAGACTAAAACAAATGAAGATGCTCTTAATGACAAGTGAGAATAGAATGTAATTCAGGAGAAGAGCATCAGATCATCTTGATCAGATAAGAGTAACTTGGAGAAGTAAGATAGATTGGGAAACAAAGAATAAGTTTTATCTTGCTGATTCAAAGAAACCAACTCCGATATTCCAAAGTTGTGAAAGAGACCCGAATGCTCCACCACTATTCTATTTTAAAAAGATCTCTATATCTAAAGAATGGGAACTCTAAAAGAAGGTAAGTATATTCTGTCACTCATAAGATTCATAGCGATTTAAGTTTCCAGAAAATGACCTTAAAGAAATGAACACAGATGGGTAAAAAGCCAATCCAAAGGTTTAATCGTGTATGCAAAGAAGAATATTGATCAATGGAAGATTTATGATCCGTAATCGCACATCAGAAGGAAATTAAAGCAAATAGATGATCCTAAAGAAGTCTACCCTGAACAGAGAATTATTGATGTAATCAGAGTTGAGTATAATCAAGGTTATGGACAAGAGTATATGAAGGAGATTGTGGTGAAAAGAGCTGATGGTGAGTATAAATCGTTCATAGAATCAGATTACGAGTACTTACACAAGAATGGCATTGAAGATATGTATCTGATGTGCATGGATGGTAGGATTAAAAACTATCGAGAAACCGGGTTACTGAAATCATTGATCGTCTTTATCAGAATCCGTGTCATCTAGGAAAGAGTTCATGATTATCAGCTGGAATTAGAAAGTTATCAAGTAAAGGTCAATCTAACTGCACCAAATCTCATATTTCCTAGTATTGAAGAAAAGAAATTGTTATACATAATTACTTCCGCTTCTTATTGGCTGATTTATATGAATAGCAAGAAGGAAAAGAGGATAATGGATATTGATGAGATCTCAAAGTTCTGTGATGCAACCTTGAAAAGGCTTTTGAAGGCAGTAAAGAAGATAAATTAGGATGTGAAGCAAGGTTATGCAGACCTAGCTCTCAGCAATGATGATGCATAATATATGGTGTTTTATAAAAGATATATTAAAGATCATTTGAGACACCGAGATCAAATGAGAAGTTGGGAAAGCTACGTGAATGAAAGACCAACTACACAAAGATGGGAACCCAAGAATAATTAGACCCATTAGGAGATTTGTTAGGATAAAGAAGTGTTTATTATTAGATACTACGTGATCTTATTTATATTTGTAATAGTTTTAGTTTTGTTTTACGTTTAATAGTAATGATATAAGGATGAATGAGTTTAAGAGTTTAAAAGAAATCACTAATCACACTTAGAGAGTAGATTAGGGAAATAAACATAGAGTAGTCAACTCTATAAATACTCCCATCTTAAATGGAGGGTGTTAAGCTTGTCATTTTGTAATCTACGTCTACTCCCTCTATTTCTATCTTCTTTAAAAATTTGAAACTTGAAAGACTTGCTCCTCTCTTACAATCTTACATTACCTAAAGCATTACAAGTGTGATACAATATCCTATAAACGGACTAACATAGTGAATTTTAAGTTGAGAAATAAAGTGTAGGTGTGTGTGATGAAATATATAGGAATAAATGTGGGAGTTTGTAATCATTTTAAGTGTACAAAAGGTAAGAATGATCAAAAGCATAGTTTAACATTCAGATTACCAAAAACTTAAATAGTCATTAAGGATCTCAATCATGATAATTAACATTGGATAGTTAACACTAACATCTTGATGCAAACAAAGTCTAAGTGCTTACATACTTAATTAAGCACATTCCGAAAAGGGAAAGTTGTCTTTACGCAAGTGATATTTGACTTAGTTTTGAGCCCATAAGGGAGTAATATACATTACGTGATTAGATGACAACCTAAATTCGGATAAGTTCAAATGAATACTTCAGCTGATGTATGTAAAAGTATGTTTAATACAAGGTTAGGAAAAATGTTTCGCCTGGCTAGAGCGTTTGATAAAAGAAACGAGTTGGCTTTTGTTGAAAAACTGGTGGACCCATTTACATACAAACGAGAAACTAAAATAATCCCTCTAGTAATAAGAAGGGCATAAAGACAATCGTTCAAAAAACAACACTAATCCATAGGGAGACGTAAATGAAAAGTTCTAATAGCTTTGATAGCTTCACGATGACCATTGTCCACATACAGGTTCAAAGCTCTTGGCTTCAACTTCTTACTTCTCCTAAGTCCCCGAGTTGTATTACAGATATGAGTACCATAACCAGTGTCATAAACATAAGATTTATTAAGAAAAGAGTATAGTTCTATTGTGAAGATACCTGAAGTACTAACTCCTTGAGATAGCTTCATTTTTTTCATCAACTCAGCGAGATACTTGGGACAGTTCTTTCTCTGATGACCTATCTCGTTACATTCATGACAGATCGCGTCCTTTGCAGGATTATTCTTTTTGTGTGGAGGATGAATTTTAGGATTGGGGGCATAAGCAAGCTTAGTCGTCCTTTTCCCTTGATTCTTTCCCTAAGCAGCCTTTAGTGGTTTCTTGTTCTTGTTGTTGTTTTTCTGGATCCTACATGCTCGGATCACATGGAGCGCAGGTGCAGCCTCTTTCTTTGGAAGTATCTCTTCATCTAACTTAAGCATGGCACGCAGCTCATTTACAGTCTTCCCTATGCCATGCATATTGTAATTCGGGACAAATCCATCATACTCCTTAGACAAAGAGATTAAAATTAAACTCACTACAAGGTTCAATGACATGGGGTGACCAAGACGTTCCAAGTTATCTATGTAGCTCTTCATCTTAAGAACATACGAGTTTACAGATTGACCCTCTTCTTGCTTGCATACGTAAAAAGCTCTCACGGTCTAAAGAAGTTTATGTTTAGCTTGCTGAGCAAACATAGTTTTCAACTCTTTAAGCATATCATATGCACCAAAGTGCTCTAGTTTTTTATGAAGTTCTTAAGTCATGCACATGAGCATAAGACAAGCTATTTCCTTAGAGGTCTTAACCCAGTTAGCGTGAACATTAAGAACATGTTGGGGAAGTACTTGTTCTTTAGCAGGAACATGAGTAGCAGGTATCGGTTGCTCCAAAAAGTTTAACTTATCCTCGACCGTAAGGACAATCATCATATTACGGTACCAATAGATAAAGTTAGGACCAGAAAGTTTCTCTTTCTCAAAGAAAGACCTGAAAACTGACTGTTTACATTTTGATTGTTCATCTACAATGAAAAATAAAGTTCAAACAATTAGTATTTTCGATGATTAATTCTTAAAGAAATTAACTCACTTATTATAGAGGGTCTAACCAACTAGTAAACAATGAGGCAAGAGGTAAGCGATGATCGTTAATTGCATTATTAGTGCAACTCTTAGCTTTATGAGACACATGAAATTAGTAAATTATATAGTAATGTCATGTACATGTTTTGTCTCATCTTATGCCTCGGGTCCAAGGTCTGATCAAGCATAATCGATTAAATCGACCAATATTAGAACTTGTATAAATTGACATAGGTCTGACATATAAAAGAAATTTTCCTTTGTTTGGAATTAACCTAAGGTTTTATCACAGAGAAAAAACAAATTGAAAGTGTTCTTTTATTAGTAGCATCGACTTAAATTACACATAGGGTATCACATAAGTTTATAAACGTATGTCAAAAGGTGTACAAAGAAGCATGCATTCATCTTTGTAACACAAGCTAAGAAAACATTTTGTTAATTTTATTTAGGTGTACTATTATCGCGGGAAAAGATTAAAAACCGACCAAACCTTATCGTACACTGCATGTGTCCGAAGACACAAGTTCTTCCAATAATTACCACATATGTCAAAACATGTAGTGGAACAAGAAAGCATTAAAGGTCAATTAAACCCTAGACAATTCGCTAAAACCATGTCCTTGCACGAACTCGCACCTATGCATTGTGCCTTGGAAGTCATAATGTAATAGCAAATGTCTTGATAATAGCACAAAAGTTTTGTTATTAAAGTTTATATTAAACCAAGATTCGAGTAAGTTCGTCGCGGGAGAACATTATCACATGTAATGTGAACCTGACTTTACGACACATAACTTGCAAGAATCTTAATTTAACCAAAGCATGTTTCGATAGTTTAATGTCCGTATTAGTGTCAAAAAACAATTTTTTACACATAACACATAACAAGTCACAAGGAAATAATATATGTATATTAACAGACAAGATTAAACCAAGATTTGAGTAAGTTCGTCGCGGGGGAACATTATCACATGTAAGGTGAACCCGACTTTACGACACATAAACTCGCAAGAATCTTGATTTAATTAAAACAAGTTTCAATATAAGTATTAGTCCGTTTTAATATTTCAAAAGTATTTTGCATATCTAAAACAAGTCACAAGGAATAAACACAAGTAAATAAAACAGGCAGAAGAAGGGGTAGAGGTGAAGACAAGCTCTTATTTAAAGCAGTAAATTACATAATGCTTCGAGTTCTCAATCCTCATTACAAGGAAGGAGTCTTCTCCAATTGTAGAATCAAAAGGCCCCCACTTGATGGAGAAGCCCTACACAAGTGAGCCACATACATCAAGGTAACCTGATTGCGTGAACCTTAAGACCGGATAAATAAAAAAAATCTGAATTCAAATTAACAATTAATTAGATCTACTTTTTTTACTTTATTAAGCATTAATAATTAATCAAGATCAAAATACAATTTATTATTTATGACAAGAACGCATGGTCGCTGTCATTATTTTCTAATAAACCAATAAACTTAATTATACGTAGCGGATCTAGCGTTTTTAAGGTGTGTAACCTATAACATGCCACTGTTGGGATTTTACAATCTAGTTAACCATTTAACTATGAGTACGCATCGGATGGATCTAGATTGATATTATGAATTAACACATACATAAAACATATAAATTACTAACCTCTTTGTTTATTGAATTAAATCAACAAACGGGTATGGATCTTGATTCTTGAAACTTCAATAACAGTTAAATTACCGTCTCTATTGTTAGCTCACATTACACGTCACATGAGCATGTTAGGTTACTAGGGCTTGCTTCACGCAAACCACCAAACAAACACGTGTCTTGTTGCTTAATCAAAACCGATCCAAATCCCTTATGGGATGTGTTTGGAATCGGCTACAAGAGAAGAAAAGGAAAAACCGAGCTAGGGTTATGCTTATTGCTTTTGCCGAAACCCTAAAAGGATTTAGGGTTTGGTTTTTGGTTCGTCTAGGGTTTTGGGAGGAAGAAACCAATTAGGGTTTTGTGAGGTGGTGTGGATCGGGCAAAGTGAGCACCAAGGGGTGTGTTTATATAGCACATCAACTTGTTCTCCAAGCTTTGCCCTGCACCTCCTCAATTTACCAAAAAACGACACTTGTACCCCTTCTTGTCCCTTCTTTAGGCCAGCCACTATAGGGAGGAGGATGAGAGATTTGTTTTTCGACAACTAAGCCCTTCTCTTTTGTATTTAATGTATATCGTTAAATATATTTTGTGAAACATATTACATATTTAATAAATATAAACGAGTTATATATATTAAATATACAATAAACGTACTCTTAGTGTATTCGTGCGTGTCTCCGATAAGCTCGCGTATTTATAGTATAAATAATACACGTAACGATCTTAAATCAACAGGATTGACTCAAACCCGACTAACCTGACGAACTAACACCCCTGCTTACTAGTATCCTAAAAATTAAAAAGCACCTCTCAGCAATAAAGTCATCAATGGGTAACCGACAAATAGATATCAACATTAGAATGAAGTAAATAAGCCTTTCTAGTCTTCGCACTAATGCCACCACCGCCCACTTCTATGTCATGCCGGTCGCTTTGCGGACTCTCTTGACACATATTAGACACGTTTTAAGTAAAAAGGTGTAAAGCTCATAATTTAAAAATTCATCTAGAACATGATCTACAGTATTATAGTTATATAAAAACTATTTAAGGTTTTCCTTTTTCATAGATGATTTTTTTTTTCATAGATGATTGTATGGTTTATTTATTCTGTTGATCGGGAATATAGCGTACGTCACGTGTAATGGGATAAAACCACTATGAGGAGCGACAATAGTGATACCCGATTTTGGCGGTCAGTAATAGAAGTGAGTTATTTTGCATACTAGTTTTTTCTTACATATTAAAGGACAAATCTACACCATCCATTTCATTAGATTAAAAAGACAAGATTTAAGATTAAAAAAAACAATGAGGGACCAAAAGTGTAAATTTACTAAAACTCACACTAAACACTCTCTCATTATTTGTAGAGTTGACAAATCTTGCCCAAATTGCAATTAATTAACATTTTTGACATTTTGTATTTTTTTTACGTTTTTTACGTTTTTAACGTATTTTTTACGTTTTTGAACGTTTTTTACGTTTTTGTACGTTTTCATACTTTTTCGTCCGCTTTCGCACGTTTTCGTACCCTTTCGCGTGTTTTCGTCTGTTTTCTCACGTTTTCGTTCTTTTTAGATGTTCTCGCACGTTTTCTAATGTTCTCGCACGATTTCTTACGTTTTCGCACGTTTTAGTCCGCTTTCGCACGTTTTCATAAGTTTTCGTCTGTTTTCACACTTTTTCTTCTATTTTCGTCCGCTTTCGCACGTTTTCTTTCGTTTTCACACGTTTTTACACATTTTCGTCCGTTTTTTGGACATTTTCTTACGCTTTCGTCCGCATTTGCGCGTTTTCGTCGGCTTTCACGAGTTTTCTTCAGCTTTCGCGCGTTTTCGCATGTTTTCGTCCGTTTTCGCGCGTTTTTGTCTGTTTTTAGACGTTCTCGCACGCTTTCTTATCTTCTCGCACGATTTCTTACGTTTTCGCACGTTTTCGTCCGTTTTCGCACGTTTTCATACGTTTTCGTCTGTTTTCACACTTTTTCTTCTGTTTTCGTCCGCTTTCGCACGTTTTCTTTCGTTTTCGCACGCTTTCGTCTGCATTCGCGCGTTTTCGTCCACTTTCGCGCGTTTTCTTAAGCTTTCGCCCGTTATTGCCAGCTTTTCCTCGTTTTCGCCAGCTTTCGCGCGTTTTCGTCCGTGTTCAGACGTATTTGGCCGTTTTGAGACGTTTTTGGCAGTTATCAATCGGTTGCTTCTGTTTTCATACGTTATCTATCAATGATATTATACCAAAAACCCTAAACCCCTAACCACTAAACCCTAAACCCTTAACCACTAGGTATAATATCACAAGTGACATGTACATAAACTTTAAGATCTATATCAATGATATTATACCAAAAACCCTAAACCCCTAACCACTAAACCCTAAACCCTTAACCACTAGGTATAATATCACAAGTGACATGTACATAAACTTTAAGATCTATACCAAAAACCCTAAACCCCTAACCACTAAGTATAATATCATAAGTGATATATACATAAACTTTAAAATCTATACAAAAAACCCTAAACCCCTAACCACTAAAACATATACCAAAAACTCTAAACCACTAACTACTAGATATAATATCACAAGTGATGTATACATAAACTTTAAAATCTATACCAAAAACCTTAAACCCCTAACCAGTAAACCCTATACAAAAAACCCTAAACCCTTAACCATAAACCCTATACCAAAAACCTTAAACCCCTAACCAGTAAAACCTATACCAAAAACCCTAAACCCCTAACCACTAAACCCTATACCAAAAACCTTAAACAACTAACCACTAAACGCTATACCAAAACCCTAAACCACTAACCGCTAAACCCGATACCAAAAACCCTAAACCCTCCTCCCTAACCACTAAACCCTCCTCCCTAACCACTAAACCCTATATCAAAAACCCTAAACCCTATATCAAAAACCCTAAACCCCTAACCACTAAACCCTATACCAAAAACCTTAAACCCCTAACCACTAAACCCTATACCAAAACCCTAAACCCCTAACCATTAGGTATAATATCACAAGTGATATATATACATAAACTTCAAAATATATACCAAAAACCCTAAACCCCTAACCACTAAACTCTATACCAAAAACTCTAAACCCCTAACCACTAGATATAATATCACAAGTGATATATACATAAATTCTAAAATCTATACCAAAAACCCTAAACCCCTAACCACTAAACCCTATACCAAAAACCATAAACCCCTAACCACTAGGTATAATATCACAAGTGATATATACATAAACTTTAAAATATATACCAAAAACCTTAAACCCTTAACCATTAAACCATATACCTAAAACCCTAAACCTTAAACCCCTAACCACTAGGTATAATATCACAAATGATGTATACATAAACCACTAAACCCTACCAAAAACTCTAAACACCTAACCACTAAACCTTAAACCACTAACCGCTAAACCCTATACCAAAAACCCTAAACCCCTAACCACTAAACTCTATACCAACAACCCTAAACCCCTAACCACTAGATATAATATCACAAGTGATATATACATAAATTCTAAAATCTATACCAAAAACCCTAAACCCCTAACCACTAAACCCTATACCAAAAACCATAAACCCCTAACCACTAGGTATAATATCACAAGTGATATATACATAAACTTTAAAATATATACCAAAAACCTTAAACCCTTAACCATTAAACCATATACCTAAAACCCTAAACCTTAAACCCCTAACCACTAGGTATAATATCACAAGTGATGTGATACCAACGGGAATCCTAATAGTCTCGGCGGGGGCCCATTACAATAGTAGATAATTGCAAAAAGGAGATACCTATATCGTTAAATTACTAAAAATCGGGCACTTAATGGATCAGAGATTTAGATGTGACACTATATCAACGGTACCTACTATACCGATTACAAAAACCCTTAAACCATACCAATAGTATACATATCACAAGTGATTAATAAATAAAGTTTAAAACCGATGACCAAATACCACTAAAAACCCCTAAACACTAAACGCTAAATATCAAAATACACCTAAACCTCTAACGACTAAACATGGCTATACCGGAATAAACCCACAGTAACGATGTCACAGTCCCGTCATGAAATTTCACCCTTACAGATCACTGCTTCATTCTTACTTACAAGCGAATTAACAGGAACAAACGATTCCAAAATCTACATACACACCTATAGCTGCTCTCTTTATCTATCACACTACTGGCATTTTTAAAAATCTTATACCACACAACCCTAAACCTCCTCCATAACCACTAAAACCTATAACAAAAACCACTAAACCCCTAACCACTAAACCCTATAACCACAAAACTTTAATACCCTAACCACAAGGTATAATAAGTATATTCACAAATAGAAATAGTGATTAGGTGTGATGCTAAACCCTTTATCATCCACATTCTGAGTTGTATCTGTACCAAAATTGAGAACGTTAAGAGATGACTATAAGACAAATGAATCTTCATAATACTATAAATAAGAATACATGTGCACTTAGATAAACACTCATGATAGTTAACTCAGGCATATATTCCGAGGCCACTAAGTAGCATCGTTGGCCATCTTCACCCTCCAATATAGTTTCAGAACGACAAGGTAAAATACAATGTGCAAGTAGAGTACTGTTTGTCCATATTTGATAATCGCGTTGTTTGAATGAATTTGAAAATCGAGTGTCGGTTTGGAATTTTTATGCTTGAATGATCAAAGATTTGATTTTGATTTCTATTTCTACTAAATTAAATGGAAAAACATATAAAATCAAGCAAACAATTAAGACATTTAAAGATTTAAGCTAAAAACGTTAACGGAAATTAAAAACGAACATGACTTAAAACCTAAATTATCAAATTTTAATCCTAAAATGATTATTTAACTTTTTATAAACCCTAAGTGACTAAAATGTAAGAACAAAGAAAACTAAACCAAAAATGAAAGCGTTTAAAGCCTAAAATCACGAAAAACGTGAACGAGATTTAATCTCGTTCTTTAAAAGACCAAATTTTAAAATTTTAACCTTACAAAAGCAAATTTAATTTTCCTAGGTCCTAAATGATAAAAGAAAATTTGAAAAAAAAGAATTATATTTTTTCGATTTTTTAATAATTTTTTATGAATTAAAAACAGTTTTAAAAAGAAAAATTAATTAAAAATAGTAAATAAAATGGGAAAAATCTAAAAAAATTATGGAAAGTAGTTTGAAGTGTGTAGAATCTAGGAAAAATAAAATTGTGCGAAGTGCTATTTGAAATAAGCACGAAATAAGCTGTAAAAGGGCTGAAAGACAAAATGCTAAAAAGGGTTAAATATTAAATTTTGTAAACTATAAATGAAAAAGACCCTAGGGCAGTTGGTAAGTGTGTGTTGTGTAGGAATGGTTGAGAGGGTGGAGGTCTGGGGTTCGAGCCTTGCTCACCCCAGACTTCCCCTTTCCCATTTTTTTAGAAACTTTATAAAATAGGCTGAAATAAGAAACTTTAAAAAAGCAACTTTTTATAAAGACTAAAAATAAGCTGTGAATAAGCACAAAAGAGTGACAGAATGCTAAACTAGTAAAGGGGCTTAAATCCTAAACTGTTTTGCTTTTTTAAACACAATAAGCAAAGAGAAATGTAAATAAGCTGAAAACAACCATATCCCTACTAAATAAGCACAAAGGATCAACAATAAGCTAACAAAATGAGCTACAATAAGCTTAAAAGGTCAGAAATACTTAAAGGCTTGTTAAACTAGATTTTAGACTAGAAATACTAAGAAGCTCAAATAAGCTTTAACCTAAGTGAAATAAACTAGAATGACTTAAAACTAACTTAATAAGCAAATCTAAACCTGAAATAAGCAATGATATAAGCTGGAAAAACTACAAAAGGAAAATAAGCTATAAGCTAAAAACTGGCAGACCAAACAGCCTTGGGGACAACCTTTGGGCTTATTTTTAAGCCCCAAGATGGATCCTTATGGGCTTATGGCTTATATGAGCTTAAAGCTGGGCCAAGGGGCTTACTAAATCAACAAAGAGTTTAAGGTTTGAAACTAGATTAAGCTATAAAAAGCTAATGGTAAGGGGGCTTGACTTAAAAATTAAGCTAGGAATAACAATAGAAAATGACAGATTTAACTAATTTTGGCTTCTTTTTTGGAATGAAATGGCATTTTTGCAGACTCAAATTTAAAACTAAAACTAGTTGGTAAATTGATGCACTAGACAACTTATTTTGACACAAACACACATATTCACATACTAATTATGACTCCAAGAATATAACAGTTTATATATACTAGACCTTATGAACAAGTAAACATTTTAAAAAATGATGAGATAAACTAAAAACTTTATAAAACTGAATTTAAACTTATGAAAACCATATGAAAGACTGAATATAAGCTAGTTAAAACTGGATTAGAAACCAAAAACAACTTTTATACTCTTTTGACCCGTTTTGAACCCTTGACCCAAACCACCCTTAAATCATTGGATTTGCAATTTTTACAACAATAAGCTGATTTACGGAGAGATAAATGAAAATAGATATAGAAGAAAGATTAACGAAGACAAATAAGCAATTGGAAAACAGGAAATAAGCCCTAACAATTAAATTGATGAATCAAACAGATACAAGCTTTTTAAGACATGAATTATATAAAAACAATGAACACAATAACAAGAACAATAATGAAACTTCAAAAAACAAATGACAATATAAATAACGCAGAAGGAAGCAAACAGTAATAAGCAGAATAAGGCAGATTAATCAACGCTACAATGATGAATTACAAGAAAAATGAATTTAAGGAACTTACAGAGTTCCTTTAGCCTTTTTCTTGAATTTGAGTACCCACAAACATACCTAATGTTTCCCATGAAGCTCTAAAACCATGGTCATCCTTGATATACCATGCTCCAATGCTTTTGACGGATTTGGTATTTTTATTTTTTTGAGGTTTTATAACAATAAAGGAAAATGGAATTAAAAATCAGTAAACTTTAACTTAAATACCTCACTTTCATTAAAACTTTGAATGATTACAATGCTTGAAATAAGAACATTAAGATTAACTTTGCTGAATAAACTAAAAACAATACTAAAACAGGACTGAAATTTTCATTAACTTGAAATCAGGTTACAAAGATTTTAAAAGTTAATTGATAGAATTTTAAAATGACATAAAAACATAAAAATTAAAATTAAACTACTCCTAAGTTACCTTTTTTTTCTTCAACTAAACCTAAGCTTTTTATATAAGAAGCACACGCTATGAGTTGTGTTTGTTGTGTTTCTTGTGTGAGATGAAATCAGAAGTCATCTCAGCCATTAATTCATCTTGGAGCCCAAGGTTTATCATCACAGCCCTTTATCTTCTTGTCTTTCTCTTGGGCCAATGGGATTAAAAGGGATTGCCAAGGTGGCAATTGCCCCATGTGATGTGGGGTAGAAGAGGAGAGTGATGGTTTTGTTTATAGTTACAGGAATCGAGGTGATAGTGAAAGGGATGATGAATAGTGCACTTGGCTGGAAAATTATTTAACTGTGACAGGGTAAGAGTTTAGGGAAATGGCAACAATGGCCCCTCATGTTGTTATGTTATATTGCGATGAAAGTCCTTGTGGTGTTATAACTTTGGGGGTTTTGCAGTTTTGACCCCTGAGGTTGATAAGTGTTATTGCATGAATGGTCCTTGGGGACTAATGGACTTAACGATTGTGGGTTTAACACAGTTAAATGGTTTGGGCCCTTGGAATGCATTGTTTGGCCGGTTTTAAGTAGGAAGGGTTTTGGGCTTTTGTTTTTGTAATGTCTTCATATAAATGCTTAATGGGCTGCCCCGGCCCATTAGATGGGTAAGGGTGGCCCATTTAGTAATTCTTCGGTATCGGCTTTGGGTTTGACCTTTGACTTTGTCGGGGTTGACTTTGACTTTTGTTGACTATGACTTTGTCTTTTTCACACTCTTTCCGTTCCGTGCTCGGTTTTGTCTGTTTTTTTTAATTTTTCGTCCTTTTGTCGGATATCCGTTTCCTGCACAATATAAATGAAAACATACAAATACAAGGTATGTTTGGTACGTTTTTTATCGTTTATGTCCGGTTTTAATGGAAAATGGTATGTGTAATTAAGCACATACCAAAATCCCCCATACTAAAATATTCTTGTGTCCTCACGCAATGCTATAATTAAACACTTAAGAAACCAAGAATCTCAATCCCCCTCGACTAATTACCTCGAAAAGTAGCTAAGTGTTCATCAAGGGGAATTAAAGAATCAAGAGTTTAGAAAAGCCCCGTTTTGACAATTTTTAAATATTTACACTTATTCCCACACATATTTTTGTATTTTTTCTTTTTCTCATTTTTTTGTACTTTTCTTTTTAAGCAACTAACTAACCTATTTGACTTTTGTTATTTTATAACTTTTAGGGTCATAGAACAAGACGCATTTCAATCCTAAAATGCCCTAAAAAGGGATAAATTCATCGTTCCCGACTTTTCACTTATTCCAAACCAAGCTTAAAACGAAATCACCGTTAAATATAAGTTAAGATGCTAACACTACTTATATTTATAACTTGTGAACTTTTCACAATCCGACAATTATTATATATTAGGTGAATGTGCCATTTCGAATTTCAACCATGGATCAACGTTTTGCAAAATTTCTATGCTTCACGTTTCACCCGAGAATAATGAGTTTGAAGGCGAGATCATCCCATGTAGCGACTTTCGTCTTGGCACATCCCAACCTTTAGCGGCATAAGGTGACAAGAGCTTTTGACAGCCTCCACATAGACTATAATCGGGGACTCACGGACCTCTTCGTGTATTCAAAACTCTTAGGCTTCTCGTATAAACATAGCTTATTTAGAAAAACTTAAATGAAATAGTCGTAGTTCAAAAGCATATTTTAAAGTAAGAAAAAGAGAATTTTTTTTTTTTCCCCCCCCCCCCCTAAAAAAATAATTATTAAATAACATTACATAACAACTTAATACAATTATTCATGCTTAAGGAAATCCTCGACCTTTTAGAAGGCTGCAACATCGGTTGTGAGCCGGCAAGATGCAGCAAACTTTTATTAGTCTTAGATAATTACTATGTGCCTTTTTTAGAAGACTGCAACATCGGTTGTGAGCCGGCAAGATGCAGTATTACTATTTATCCGCCCCCGGTTTAATTAATTATCATTGCAAAACATTTTTCATCTTTTTTTTATTACTATCAACACTTATATTACCATGATATAGAGAAAATTTCATTTTAGAAAATTTTGAGCAGAAATTTTAACTAAAGTTATTGATATCGACAAACTTCAAAAATTGTTGATTTAATTTAATTTTTCAAAAATAGCACGTATTAATTATCCGGTTAGAAGCTTATGGGAGAAAAAAAAGCCACAAACTACACTTATGAGCTCTGAAGATTTCCAAATAATCCTTGTTTAGCATCCAACTCATACTTAACTCTATCATTTTTTGTTCTTCGCAAAGATCTGCGAACGCTTAGTCTAAAAGTTAAGGAACAAGCTAGAGCTCAACACGCTCGATCGAGTCAAAATTTATTCTTATTCTACCCAGCAAGAAAGTCAAAATTGTGACAAAACACTTATTTTATTTTTAAAATTATTAAATTTTTCATTTTTTTTAGTATTCATGGTGTAACAAACGAGATTACGGTAAAAACAACACGCAGGCATAATCATATCGATAGATCCCTCCCCCCCCCATACTAAAACTGAACATTGTCCTCAATGTTTTAAGAAGGGTCTCTATGTCACTCTAAGCTGTTTATTAAGTATGCTTAAAGATAAACGTTAGTCGATTAAATTAGGATATTGGATTTCCCAAATGAAGCTGAGGATGTGAAGCTCGAGTAAACGAAGGACAAAACCACGAGCACGAGAGGCTTCAAAAATCCAGGACAATCCTGAACATACAACATAAAAACACAAGCAAACGAGAATGGCAGAGGTGAGCCTCTTCACAAAAAAAACACTTATTCATTACTACAATACTACTACTAGGATAAGCATGGGTTGCCTCCCACGAAGCGCTTATTTTCATGGTCAATATCTTGACCCGATCCCCCCGAATTTATTGGTCCCTGTGGGAAGGTTAGGAATCCGGACAACCATGGATTGTAATTCCCCTCCAAAGTAATGCTTAAGTCTATGACCATTCACCTTGAAGTTTGGCCCGTCGGTTTGAGATAACTCGACGGTGCCATAAGGGAATACTTGGGCAATGGTGAATGGTGAACGATCCAGACTAACGGGATTTTAACTTGCCCGAGAAAATCTTCAATCAAGAATTAAAGAGGATGACTTAATCACCGACGTTAAAAACGCGGTTTTTGATCTTGGAGTCATGATCCCTCCATTGTCTTCTTCTTGTAATAAAGAATTCACATAGGCTTGATCAACGAAGTTCAATTACTTCATTGAGTTGAACTTTCCGTGATCAACCCGCGTCAAAGGTCAACGTTTGCATGCTTCAAGGCCCGAATAGGCTTTGTCTCGAGCTCGATCGGTAGATGACAAGCTTCTTTTTCCGTACACAAGCTTGTAAGGAGCGTACACCCGATGGGTGTTTTAAAAAGCGTTTACGGAAGGCCTAAAGTGCGTATCTTAATTTATTTCCGACAAGAGGCATGGTTTCTCGCCACGGTCCTTTCCAAAGATTCTTTGTCAAACCACGTTTGGAGACTTCTACTTGTCGCGTTGTTTGTGGGTGCTAACGCGTAGCACATACCGGTGAGATGACACCGTACTTAAGCAGTACCTTATGCGAATGTGGTCAGTTGCAAAAGGTGCGTACCACGATCCACTAATAATACGCGGGGAGTTCCAAACCGACAAAAGAGAGATATCAAATTTTAAACAACCAACTCTGACTCGATGGTGGGGAGCGCTTTTGCTTCAACCCCATTTAGACAAGTAATCGCCACTGCCACGGTAATGTACTTGTTCCCGTCGAAGGACGGAACGGCCCATATGAAATCAATACCCCCCACGTCCAAAAAACTCCGCAAACTTGGTGCAATTTTGGGGCATTTCATCTTTTGTGAATTTTCCCGTGACGTTTGACAAGAGTCACATGATGTTGACTAAGCATGGGCATCAACGATAGTTGTGGCCAATAAAAACCAGATCACACCTTTTTTGTGCGGTGTAGTTGGCACCGTAATATCCCCCGGTGGGTCCATTATGGCAAGCTATGAGGATGTCAATAGCTTCTTGGCTTAGACACACCGCCATCACTTGCTCCACACTATTTTGAACAATAGGTCGTCCCAAAAGTAGTGTTTAAACACCTTGAAAAACTTGTTCTTTGTTGGGAAAGACATCCCTTTAACAATGAAATTCTCGGCGTGGTAATTTGCAAATCGCAACTACGGGTACTAGAGTCACCACAAAAAGTCACCATATTAAGTGTCTCGAGGGGAAATGTTTCATTTATCTCCTTGGGTCGAGCACATTTTCCATAAGTATTTTCTAATCGGGAAAAGATCATCGGCCGCGAGATTCTCAGCTCCCCTTTTGAGTCACTTACTTTGAATTGAACTCTTGAAAGGAGGAGAACCCACCGGCGCAATCTCGCCTTGGAATCTTTTTTAGCAAAGAGATATTTAAGGGCGGAGTGATCCGTATACACAATACTTTTGTTCAAGATGAGGTAAGACCAGAATTTTTTGAAGGCGTACACCACGGCTAACATTTCTTTCTTTGTTGTGGTGTAATGCGATTCCGCCTCGGTCATTGTTTTACTAGCATAGTGTATAGGCCTAAAGTGCCTTTCATGATGTTGCCCTAAGACCGCACCTATGGCAAAGTCGCTTGCATCGCACATAAGCTCAAAGGGTAAGTCCCAATCAGGGGCAATCAAAATGGAGCTTCGGTAAGTTTTTCTATATTAACGTTTCAAAAGCTGAATACAATAATCGAAGAAAAAAACGAAGTATTGGTTCTCAAGAAGATGAGTCTCGTCGAGAAATTTTGGAAAATCCATAATAAGCCGTCGTTAAATCGGCATGACCGAGAAACTGCCGATACCACTTGACGGTGGTGGGATGAGGTAACTTAGCAATTACATCAATTTTTGACTTATCTACCTCAATCCCATTTTTGGAAATCTTATGGCCAAGGAAAATACCTTCCTTAACTATAAAATGACACTTTTCCTAATTTAGACAAAGATTGGTGTCTTCACACCTTTTAAGCATCTTGTCTAAAACGAGAGAGGCAATTTCCGAATGAATTCCCAAAGACTGACAAAAGTCTCATAAAAGACTTCCATCGGTTTTTTCGAATCATATCATGAAAGATAGCCACCATACACCTTTGAAATGGTGCCCCGGTGGCATTGCATAAGCCAAAGGGGCATGTGACATGATAAGGCAAACATTCCATAAGGACATGTGAATGTGGTCTTTTCTTGATCATGAGGGTTGATGGGAATTTAAAAGTAACCCGAGAAACCATCGAGAAAACAATAGTATTCGTTTCCCAGCTAGTCCACAATCGAGCATTGATCCATAAAAGGAAGTGAAATGGTCTATACGGGTGTGTCATTTAACTTTTCGATAGTCAAATGCATACTACGCCATCCCGTAACCAATACGAGTAGAATTAACTTGTTTTCATCATTTTCAACAACGGTAAAGCCACCTTTTTTCAGTACGCAATGTACGGGGCTCACCCAAGGACTATCCGAGATCGGGTAAATTAATCCGGCGTCAAGAAGTTTTTCAACCTCCTTTTTGATGACATCGTTGAATTTTCGGATTACCCGTCTTTGATTGTGTACCCGCCGGTTTGTAGTCCTCTTCCAAAGAATCTTGTGAAGTACAAAATTCCAGTAATACCCTTAATGTCAGTAGAGTATCTAGAGCGATGGCCTCGCTTGTGTGACTTCAAAACCTTATAAGACTTTTTTTTTCATCGACACTCAAGTTCTTAAAGTAAATTATGACGAGGCAAACTTGTCGTGACCCTCCAAAAATGCGTACTCAAGATGAGAAGGTAAGTCCTTAAGTTCGACCTCGGGAGGTTCATCAATTGAAGATTTATCATTTTTAGCTTCAACAAATTTTGAGTTCTTTTTGAATTTCAGGAAAATACATTCTGTGATGGAGAGGGGGTAATGATGGATTCAAAATCCCCCAATTGAGAAATGCTTTAAGAAGAAGAATGTCCCCCTCCGGGTCGTAATAAGAGTGATCAACTTCCGGTGAAGTTGGATCATCTTCAAGAGCGAGGAAAGCGTCGACTTCCTCGAGAAGAAAATCACTATCCCCGAAGGGAGTGAGGGTCGGAGAAGAGGTAGAAACGATTGATCATAATAAGGAGTGGGGTTTCCCCTCGCGATCACATCAGAGAAACCAGGAACTTCTTGAGAATACTCCCCACAAGCCATATCAATGACGTCGATTCGGTTAACCAAATTATCATCATAATTAGAGGAGTATCTCGAAGTTTGATCAGGATTGAATGTTACGGCATATTTCCAACACGAGAGTTAATTCTCCTTCGTAAACATTAATCAAGGGCACGTCCGGTCTTTAAGAAAGGATCTCCCGAATTAGAGAACAGGGAAAATGGCATCAAAGTCTACGACTACAAAGTCGGCCGAGAATTGGAACTTTCCTACTTTTACGTCGACATCTTCGGCGATACCGATCGAGAAATTGACCGGTTCGCAAGTTCAAGAGTCATACAAGTAGGAGTGAGCTCCGGAAGAGAAAGCTTTTTCCCACACGGAAAAAGGCATGAGAATAATGCCGAGCTGCCAAGATCGGCCAAGGCTAAGCACTCATCCATTCCGGAAAAATCACACGGGATGAGAAATTTGCCGGGGTCTCTAAGTTTTTCGGGTAACTTTTTGAGGAGGACCGCCGAACAATGCTCATTTAAAGGTGTTCTTGCTAATTCAAACAATTTTTCTTTGTTGCTAACAAACTCCTCAAGTGCCGTAAGCAATTTAGAGGCATAGAATTAAAGCATCCCAAGCTAATGTCGAAATGCAAATCCTAAAAGATTTGTAAACTTTCTCAATTTGATGTTTTTAGATTTTTCACGATCTTTGGTCAATAATGTCTAGACGGATATGTAGAATTGATGGTTTCCGGGTTAGGCTTCCCGAAACAAAAAGCACTAACGGGGAGCACAACGGGCTCAGAATTTGAGTTTCAACTGGACAACCGTAGGTTGGGACGTCATCGGTACATCCTTATTAGTAGTAGCATCGTGTCCTTTTGTCCACCTAGTTTCATCACGTTCCACTACTTTAGGAGAAGAATAAGAAGTAATAGGAATCGTGGGTCCCTTATAAGCAACACCGCTTCGGGTGGTAATACCCTTCAAATCTTCCTTCGGGTTAGTAACGGTATTACTATGGAGTGTCCCTAAACCCGAGGATGAAGCGGTATTGGAATTCACGAATTTGGAAAGCATGTCTGTTAAATTGGTCATTTGGTTTTGCAAAGTTTGGTTTTGGTTTTGCATATTTCTCATAACCGCATCATTAGCTGTGACGTAGTTTTGAAAATCGGTCTTCGACAACAGGAAAAAATAGTAACTAAAGAGAGCGAAGAAACCTTGTGTCTGAGGAGCCAGAGCTTGTTAAGCTGGGTGTTGATTAACCTGGGGTCGGTTAATTTAGGCCTTGGTTGTAATTATTCACCCGTTTTGGTTGAAACGGTTTTTGGACATTTCCTTGGTTTTGTGATAACGTAGGAAAACCGGGAGGTCGAATTTGATTTGCAATCGGGGGTCGGTAACTGGTATTTCCTTGGTTGAAATTAGCCACAGCGGCTTAAGAGACGTATTCTTGAATATTGTCACGATAAACGTTGCCATCGGTTGCGAGACAATTACGGTGAGAATGAGCACCACCGCAAGTTACACAATTTTCCTCGACCGCTTTTACGGTAGCGGGAGCTTGGGATTGGTTTTTCTTATCGAGAAGCAAAGCTTTCACCATATCTTTAAGTTCGGCAACATCGGGAGAAATACCGGGGGTAGAATTGCTCGTACTCACTTTGGCAACAATCGCTTTGCTACGTGAATTACGAACTTTAGATTTGCTCTCGATGATTCTTAGGCAATCTCGAGGCATTTTATCCAAAAAATTACCACCCGCGGCGGAATTCAACGAATCTTGATCATTAGAGTTCAAGGCATTGTAGAATGTATCAAGTTGATGTAATTCTGAAAACCCATGATGTGGGCATGCCCGAAGAAGATCATTGAATCGGTCCCATGCCTCATAAAAAGTTTCATCAAATCGTTGTTGAAATCTCGTGATTTCATTTCGAAGGTTTGTTGTTTTGGAGGGAGGGAAAAATTTTTTATAATTTCAAAACAAGAATCATCCCATGTAATGAATCAAACTAGAGGGGTTCTTTTTCAAGCCAAATCCGGGCGGCCCCCTCGAGGGAAAATGGGAAAAGCATAAGCTTAACCGACGTACTCGGGACGTTCGAGAACTTCATCGTAGAAGTGATCTTGTTGAAATATCGAATGTGAGCATGAGGGTCTTCTTTGTCATGTCTAAAAAATTGTTTATTTTGAACAAGAGTAAGCAAACCATGCTTAAGCTCAAAGTTGTCCGCGGTGATCTCGGGAACAACGATTGCATCCTCGTAACCCTCGGTGGGTGCTTCGAGCAATTGCGCCATAGTACGATTATCGGCCATCGTAACTACGGGAAAAGTCGGTGGGACTTGTTGTTGTTGACGGTTAGAATTACGGGATTGAGAACGAGTGCGCATGCACTAAAAATGAAAATTTATACTAATTTTTTTTTTGTGTTTTTCAACAATGAATTCACAATTTATTTTAATAACGAACAATGAGATAAGACAAATTAAACCTAATAATCAACAAGCTTCTCGGTAGCTCTTTAAAGAGAAAAACGTACAAAGGAGCGGAGGAGAAGGAAAGCGCGAAGCTATTAAAAACCTTCTCCTTTAGGGTCGTAGTTCGTTGGAACGACCCTCCTTATACCCCTCTTATAGTTTGTTTATCTTTCAAAGGTGAACCGTACCTCGCAAGTGACACAAAAGGTAAGTTTTTGATCTTTTGTTCGGGAACTTATTATGATAATGTTCAAGTTGAGAACATTATATTGATGATATATTTTTTTTTCTTTTTAGGACAATTTTTTTAGATTTTTGATTTTTCTTGTCTTATATATATAATAAAAAAGAAAAAGAAAATCTTTTTGTATTTTTTTTATAAGAAAATAAGCAAAATAACTTCAAACGGAAGGATCTTCAAAGCACTAATTTTCAAACGCAACGACAATCGTATACAATCCTCCCCGGCAACGGCGCCAAAAATTGATTCAAATCATTTAGTACATATATAAATACAATATATATAATAAATATATATAATAATAAGGATAAAAATCAATAATAATTTCCGTGAGGCTTTTGAAAGGATTTCACTTTTATCCAAAGCAAAACCCTAAAAAGCTACCCGAGTCGTGTCCCGTCGAGGCCGCGAATTTGAAAATCGAGTGTCGATTTGGAATTTTTATGCTTGAATGATCAAAGATTTGATTTGGATTTCTATTCCTACTAAATTAAATGGAAAGACATATAAAATCAAGCAAACAATTAAGACATTTAAAGATTTAAGCTAAAAACGTTAACGGAAATTAAAACGAACGTGACTTAAAACCTAAATTATCGAAATTTAATCTTAAAATGATTATTTAACTTTTTATAAATCCTAAGTGACTAAAATGTAAGAACAAAGAAAACTAAACAAAAAACGAAAGCGTTTAAAGCTTAAAGAATCACGAAAAAGCGTGACCGGATTCAAACTAGTTCTTTAAAAAATTCAAAATCTAAAATTCTAACCTTACAAAAGGAAATTTAATTTTCCTAGGTCCTAAATGATAAAAGAAAATTTTGAAAAAAAGAATTATATTTTTTTGATTTTTTAATATTTTTTTATGAATTAAAAACAGTTTTAAAAAGAAAAATTAATTAAAAATACTAAATGAAATGGGAAAAATCTGAAAAAATTATGGAAAGTAGTTTGAAGTGTGCAGAATCTAGGAAAAATAAAATTGTGCGAAGTGCTTTTTGAAATAGCAACAAAAAAATCATAAAAGGTTGAAAGGCAAAATGCAAAAAGGGTTAAATAAATAAAATTTTGTAAACTAAAAAGAAAAAGACCCTATGGGCAGTTGGTGAGTGTGTTTATGTGTAGGAATGGTTAGAGGTAGAGTCTGGGGTTCGAGCTTGCTCACCCTACCTGACTTCCCATTTCATATTTTTTTTTGTTGTGAAAACTTATAAAATAAGTTAAAAACAACAAGCTTTAATAAAAACACTATTTATACGAATCTTAAAATAAACCAAAAATAAGTTTGTTGAAAAGTCGGCAGTTTTGCCTATTTAACACTAAAGGAACAAGGGGCTAAACCTTGTCTGCTTTTTTAAAGCACCACTAACAACAAAAAGGCAAATAAGCTAAGACTGCACTGTACTGACACTATAAGCAAATAAGAAGCAAAAAATAATCAAAGGCTGGATAAGCAACAAAAGGCAGAAAAAGCAAATAAGCACTAATGGCCAAAATAGCATACCAAACAGCCTATAGGGGACTTTTGGGCTTATTTTTAAGAGACTAAATGGAACATTATAAAAAAATGACTTGCAAAAACTTAAAGCCCATACTATAAGCTACCTAAATCACTAATAAAAAAGCATTTTGAAAAATAAATAAGCTAGGAAAAAGGGCTTATGAAAAGGACAGTTACACAGAATGCATATTTTTTTTTTGGTTTTCATTCAAAAGACAAGTGGCTTTGAGCAGGCCTAAATTAAGCTTAGAAAAAGATGCACTGAGTCCTGAATAAGCTAAAACAGATGAAACATCATACTAAGAAACCACAAATAAGCTGGAATTAACAAACTTGACTTAAAAATTAAGCTAGAAATAGCAATAGAAAATGACAGATTTAACTAATTTTGGATTCTTTTTTTTAAATGAAATGGCATTTTGCAGACTCATAATTAAAACTTAAAACAGTTGGTAATTGATGCACTAGAAAATTCATTTTGACACAAAAAACACTACATATTCAGCATACTATTATGACTCCAAGAATTAAACAGTTTATACTAACTTATAAACTAACAGTTTTGAAAAATGATGAGATAAACTAAAAACTTTATAAAACTGAATTTAAACTTATGAAAACCATATTAAAGACTGAATATAAACTAGTTAAAACTGGATTAGAAACCAAAAACAACTTTTATACTCTTTTGACCCGTTTTGAATCCTGGCCCAAACACCCCTTTAAATATTCAAAACTCATATTAAGCTATAAATAGACTAAGATAAACTATAAAATGCTATAACAGATTGAGATACAAGAAAACTAAGAACAAATAAGCAAAAATCATAGATAAATAAGCACTATAAATAAGCAGAACATAATAAGCAGTTTAAAAGCATAAAAAGGCAGGTTTTAAGAAAACACAAACAAATGACATTCAAACATAAACATAAGCATGAAAACATTCAAAAACGTAAAATAAGCAACATTAAACAGAATTAAGTATAAAATAAGAATCAGAATAAGCTAAACAGGAAATAAGCAAAACATAAAGAAAGAAAAGAAAAATGGAAATTTACAATGGTCCTTTTGCTTTTGTCAAGCCTCTTAATCCCCAACCACTTTCCAATTCACCCTAATGCATCCCAAGAACCTCTAATACCCAATAAGCCATCCATAATTGCTTATTCATCCAAAAGCTCTTAGAAACCACAAACTCAAACCAAACTGCAATGTACTTAAACAAGAAGCTCAAGTAAGCTTTAAAAGTTTATTTAAGCTTTAGGGAGCTTATAGCAGCTTATAAAATGACCTGTACACAGGAGTAAACTTAAATGCATAAAAACAGAATTGCTAAAAACATGAAAACTGAAATTTTCATTAAAAACTTAAAATGGTTACAAGGCTTTTCAAAAGTAAAATACAGAATTTAAAGACTTAAAAAAATTAAAAAGTTAATTATCCAACTCCTAAGTTAACTCTCAACTTCTGTCTTCTTTCCTCAATATATAGCTGTGTCTTCAAGCCTTTGTGTTTGTTGTGTTTTTGCTGTGAGTGCAAACCAAAGTCCATCCTGGCCCTCTATTTTTCCTTGGAGCCCAATCAAATCATCACAGCCCTTGATTAATTTGTCTTCATTCTCGTCTAATAGAATTGTAGGGGATTGCCAACCTATACATAAGCCCATGTGGGGGGTGGTGTAAAGTTGTGGGGTTTGTTTTGTTTGTATGTAGCAGGGTGAGTGAGAGGGACAGGATGATGAACAGTGTAGGGTTAGGGTTTGGCGGGTAAAAGGGATGGGGTTATATTTAATTTGGGTGCAGGGTAAATTTTTTAGGGAATGGGCAACTTAAGCCCCTCAAGGTATATAATGCAATTTCAAGCATAATCCTTGTGGTGTGACACTGTTAGTCCTTGGGGTTGGGTTGGTGTTTGCACCGTTAGTCCTTTTGGACTAACGAAGTAAAGGTTATAAGGGTTTAGGCTATAATGGCTGTTAGGGGGTTTTTGGATTGGGCCAGTATCTTTGTTTGGGCCGGTTAATAATAAAAATGGGTTTTGGGCTTTTTGGACTAAATGGTTTAATTTAAATATAGTGGGCTGACCCGGCCTACTAAAATGGGTACGGGTCAGCCCATTTTATCATGATAGAGTTTCGGGTTCGTTTTTCCATGCTCTTTCTAATGCCGTATCCCGGGGTTGACTGGTTTGGCTTCGTTTTAGTCCTTTAGTGAATATCCTGTACCTGCACAGTATAAACACAAAAACAAGCATATTTATGGCATTTTATGTGCGTTTTTTGTCGTTTAGGGTCGATTTATTAGGTAAAAGGTATGTGTAATTACACACATACAAAATATACATAAAACCAAAAAATCTATACCAAAAATCCTAAACCCCTAACCATTAAACCCTAAATCCCTAACCACTAGGTATAATATCACAACTGATATATACATTAATTTTAAAATATATACCAAAAATCCTAAATCGCTAACCATTAAACCCTATACCAAAACCTCTAAATACCTAGCCACTAGGTATAATACCTAACCACTAGGTATAATATCACAATTGATATATACATAAACTTTAAAGTCTATACCAAAACCCCTAAACCCTATACCAAAAATCCTAAACCCTATAAAAAAATCTTAAACCCGTAACCA
>BQNB010089262.1:0-27448 GCA_026074375.1 Tanacetum coccineum
TTTTCTCGTTCTTTAAAAGCCTTTTTAGCTAACTGAGTTTCATGTTGAATTATTATCTTTTCATTTTCAGTTTTGAAAAAATTACTTTGAATTATATCTTTCTCTTTTAAAATTCTCTCAATGGTGTTCTTATCAGCCCGTAATTTACGTTCCAACTCTTCACATATTTCTTTATATTTTGAACATTGAATTATTTTTAACTCAAACATTTTGACTCGATCCTTACATGTCTCAAGCTCCTTTTGTAGCAACTCTTTTTGCTTTTTAAGCTCATTGTTTAATCGTTTTTTATTTTCAGCTTCTCTTTGAACATTATATGCTAACATTTAAATTTCATGATATTCATCATGAGCATTTGAATCATGTGCAGATGTGCCACTATTATTTTCCATATAAGGATCATCAAATATGATATTAGAATCAATTTGATCATCTTCATATTTTTGAATAATAGTTTTACATTTCACATGAGTCACTTGTTCATGAACCTTGGATGAAGCATTTACCTCACTGACAGCCTTCGCATCATATGATGGCACAGTCTTAGCGTTACCATCAGCTGGTTGAATTTGAGCCATCAACATGACTGCAGTAGTGAACTCTTCCATTGTTTCTTCTCCATACGAGTTATCGAGCAAGAAATCATTTTCTTCGTTCTTAAGGATGCTTCCGGCTTCATCTTTTATAGCTAGCAACATTTGCTCTCTGACATACTTTGCATCACGACCTCTTAAAATCTGACAATCACAAGCATAGTGGCCTTTTTATTGTAATTATAACAATGAACATTTGCCTTTCCCTGAGTTGACTCAGTTTGTAGAACACGCTGAACAATCTGATTGCTGTCATCATTTCCATTTCCTGCATAAAATGCTTGATTCTTGTTTTGTCTCCATGCATTCCTGTTACCATATCCACCATAACTTGCATTCTTGGTTCGTATGTCAACTCTACCATCCTGAACCACAACTTGATTTCTTGTGTTTGATGAGGTACGAAGACAATTATTGGTAGGTGTAGAGAACTTCTGAGTGATCGCTCGAACTAATAACATCATGGCAATTGTAAGCTTGTCTTCTTGAGAATCCCTTTGCAACTCCCCTTGATATTCATCTTCATAATCAACCACTGATGAAGGATGTATGACATAGTATGGTTGTGGTGAATATGAAGAATTTGCATGAGATTGTGATGAAGAAGCATTTGAATGAGCAAGAAGGGCTAATGGATCATGATTCTTTGCAGCTTTCTTTGCTATGGATGCTAGAACATGCGGTTTGATTTGTACTAAAGAATCATACAACACATCATATGAAACTGTACCTCCTGTTTGATTGTGACGAACTATGGTAACATATTTGCTCCATTCGGGTTGCAAGCAATTGAGAAACTTGGTGTTGATTGACACTGAAATAAGACGAAAATTATTGCGATCCATAATATTCATAGGCGTTGTCAACCTTTCATACACTGATTCTAATAACTCTCCTTCTTTTGCTGCAAACTTGTCAAACTCATCCATAAGACGTGACTGTCTCACATGACTAGCAACATCAGAACCAAACATCAACCTTTTAATTCGTTCCCACATATCCTTAGCTTTTTTACATGCATCAACTGAAATACGAAAGTTGTTTTCCTGCCTAAAATTAGTTACCGAAACCTATTTCTTGCTTACGAAAGCTATCAAATCTATATTTTTCGATCAAATTTAATCTAAAACACGTATTTTTCGTAATCTAGATATTAAACCTACAATTTGATGATTACGAAAGCTATGATTCTGCGTTTTAAGATCAAAAACTCATCAAATCATAAATCTAATCCTTACGAAACCTACTGTTCATTGATACGAAACCTTATTGATCGAAAATTCTCATGATTAAGCTTGATTTGACTCACAAAACACACACTAGATCTCTCCCAGTGATAGATACCACTTGTTGTATGTCATGTTTGCATAGTAGTAATCATACGAAAGTGTTAGAATAGAGGAGATGAGCTAAAGAGTATTTTTCATCATTTTCTAAATTTTCATTTCAAAGGAAAAATAAAAATAGGAGGGAGAAGTGAATTACAAAATGTAAAGAATTATATAAATACCCCTCCTAGATAGGTATTTATACTAATTGCTAACCTTATTCTATTTTCCTAACTTTAGTCAAACCTTGGTCAATTTTACTTAACTTTGACAAAGATAGACTTTATTACATTATAATTACTAATAAAACTATAAAACTAAACAAAACTATACAAAGACCAATTCATATAATAATAAACACTTTTCTTAAACTTAACAAAGAAAATAAACTCTATAATAATAAACAAAGAATCAAAATTCATATTGTTATCCCATATACTTAACCCATATCACACCAATAAGCCATACCAATATGCAATAAGCTAGAAAGAGAGAAAGGAAAAATGGAAGATTTATTAGAGAGAGAAAGTAGAGAGTGGAAGATTACACACACACACAAGTGTAAGAAATGGTAACCAAGACCCTCTCCATGTGTGGAGAGGGTTTCTTTTATATCCTTAGCCATTTACTTGGCACATGGGCTTTCTTAATGGGCCGGGCTTGGTTTTACTTGGGATTTAATCCTAAACATGGACAATATTAGGTTGCAAACCAAGCCCGTCAAAACCCGACTAGCCTATTATATTACAAGACCTAATTGACTTAATAAGACCGATAACATTCTTGTTTGACTTAATATAATTAAGGCTAACAATCTCCCCTAATGTTGAGGTCTTTTTTGATCTCCCCAACGTTGACGATGTGACATTTGAGCTTCGCCTTCTTTGGTCTTGTCTTGGTCTTTTCCTGTTTGTAATGGCTTTGTTCATTCATGCTTCGTGATCTTGATCTTGAGCCTTTATCTTTTGACTTTGAGTTCTTAAGATCTTTATCTTGCATCATCTCCTTGACTTGAATCATCTTGATTTGACGTTCTCGATCATCTTGTGCTCTTGACCAACATGCTCATACTTGTTACATTCTTGTTTGACATATATGATCATAGGTCTAACAATCTTCCCTAATAAAAATGATTCTTTATTTGGATTTAAGCTCTTATGAATCATAAGAATGTTTATAACAATTGTCTTGTGTTTGAAATGATTGACTTTGAAAGCAATGAGTATGAGCCATGTTAGTTTATGAATCTGACCTTCACTGGATGAGGCTAGCATACACCGTCGACCTAATCATTAAAATAAAAACATTAGCAATAAAGATGAATATAGGCTTTGTCATTTCATCTTGAGTTCGGTTGCATAAAACCTTCGGTTTCCCATTATATAGAATAAATACTACACCGTGATCAGGTAGATACAAAAATCCTCCGACTGGTTTTCCCAGCTCAAAGCGTAGATCATCTAACACAGAATGTATTAGATTCAACCATGCTGCTAGTTCTCTTACAAATGTCTTAAAGCAGACAACACGGTAAAGATGAAACAGATAGTAAGGGGGGTGAGGGGTTAGGTGTTATGGAGGGGTTGGTGGTTTGGTCTATCTTTTCTGAATTAAGTCGTCAATATCATTTTACTTAGAACAAGCTTTTGATTCACATAGAATCTCACCCGTCCAGTCTTTCTAGTTGACACAAGTTTGATTCATATAGAATTACGCAAGTCACCTACCAAGAGCTTGTTTGATGTTGGCTCAAGAAGGATTTCTATCTTCACTGTGAATAATTGAGTATCACTCGGATGTTCTGGCAAGATCTCAAGGATAATGTGTAGGACTCTTTGTTACAACTTGTGAACTTTATGGTGTTCAAAAGTGTATTTATACCAGTTTTGTCCAAATGAGATTTATAATTTGATCTCTCTTGGCTCTAGACTCGATTTGTGCACTTTGATTTTTGTAATCGGAGGCTGGGTCCATGACATCTTTCTTCAATATCAACAATCATCATTGTGATTTTGATAGATTATGTATTGACCTGGTTTTTGCCTAAGGTGTTTGGAGGGCTGCTTTGTTTTTTCCACCCTTATTCCCTTCATCTTCTTTTTTCCCCTCTTCAACCCCTTCAATGCTTACCAAGACATCATTACTAACACCTTGTTGAGATTGTTCCCAGTGTATGCTCAATCTAGTCAGCATTTTACCCTTATACACATTCATCTCTCCAATCATATAAACCTAAGGACTGCTATTTCTAACTAAGGATTATCCTTGTAGATCCCTCTTGTTCTGGTTAGATCGTAGGACCTATACCTAAACCTTTAACCACCTTATGTCTTCCATCGACTTCGCGAGATTAATTGGTTTGTTGGGTATAGAGACCTAACCAAAAAACTTTTTTCCTGACACTTTTTAATACTTCACCCTAGCACAATGTGCATCGAGATTCGAATTGTTTGCACATGAAGAAAAAGTCGCACTTAGAGTCTCAAAAAGATCATATTCTTCTATATCATATTATTAATCATATTTTCTCTGACCCTTATATATTAAAATAATAGAAAACACTAGTATTTTGAAATACCAATTGAGTAAAATTTTGAAATGAAAAGTTCCATGAGGAGAAAAATAATACACGAAATTGCATGAATTCATTTTTCAGATTGCTCCCCTTCAACAGTATATGTGGGAATTAAAACTTGACATTGGAATGAAAAATTGATATGACACCACAAAATATTGAAGACGGAGTGAGATGCCTTAGTAAACAATGTATATTATTAATTGATATTATAATTTCCACATTTTATTTTCAAAAAATGTGTTTGGATACATAAAATTAACATTTATGAAATGTACCCAACACATTAAAAGGCTTTAGTTTTAAAAGCTCCCCTTCAGAAATTGATCCACATAAAATGACATTGTAAGTTACCATAATTTTTTAAACTTATTCGAGGAAGGGAGTGTTGAACACACAATTTTAACAAATACTACTTTTTATGAAAAGATGCCACAAAATATATTGTGGACAATTTGACATTGAAAGTTATTTTTGAAAATTGTGTTCAACGGTTTTTAAAAAAACACATGATAGAAAACTTCTCTAAAATTTAAAGAGTAAGCGGACTGAAACGTACACTTTCCTTTTACATTCGGGTCTGAGTTATGCACTGATATGTACATAAGTCATAGAGAAAAATTTAGAAATGACATGTTTTGAAAGCATTTGAAACTCTTGCTTGAACTTCATTTACACGCATGTGTCGATGTTAATCAATATTTCTAGGTATGTAAATGCTATCGATTTCAAGAGACATGTCGAGGAGATTCTTTTTGATATTTTTGAAATTTTCTGATTTTATATTTTGTTTTTATAGATTTTGTTTTTATATATTTTATATTTTTGTATTTTCTTTTTTTTTGGTTTTATATTTTTGTATTTTCTTTTTGTTGGTTTTATATTTTTGTATTTTCTTTTTCAAAAATATTTATAAATCATAATAAAGAGAGAAATAAAAATATTTACAAATCGATGTTTGATAGATCAAGAAAATTCGTTTGCCAGAACCTCCAGTTCTTCTAGAGTCAAACATCTCATACCGAGTCGTCTGACAAGATACTTAAACCTATCTTCCGACAAAGCTTTAGTAAATAGGTCAGCTAACTGGTATTCAGTTCCGACAAAAAATAATTCAACAAAACCCTTTTCAACCTGTTCCTTTATGAAGTGATATCTGACATCGATGTGCTTGGTATGGGAATGTTGGACTGGATTGCACAAGATGGTTATGGCTGCCTTTGAGACACAATACATAGGTATTTTATCAAAGTGGAAGCCATAATCTGTGAGCTGAGTTCTCAACCATAGAATTTAAGCACAGCATGCAGATAAAGACACATACTCGGCTTCTGCTGAAGACAGTGAAGTGCAGCCCTTCTTTTTAGATGACCAGCTAACTAACTTATCACCACCTAGAAATTGTATGCCACCAGATGTGCTTTTACGTGAATCGAGACACCCCGTGTGATCCGAATCTAAAAAAGCAGTTAGTTCGAAACCAGTGTCCTTCGGATACCAAAGACCCATGTTAATGGTATCTTTAAGGTACCAAAAGATCCGCTTAACCGCAGTAAGATGTTTCTCAGTCGGTTTCGCTTGATAGCGAGCACAATAACATGTTGCATGTACAATAACTGGTCTACTTGTTGTTAGATACATGAGTGCTCCGACCATACTGCGATATTTCATTTGGTCAACCGAAGTACCACTCAAGTCAGCATCTAGGTGTTTTGTAGCCATTGGAGTACCAATGCTATCACATGAGGTCATACCATGCTTTTTAAGTATCTCTTGAGCATACTTAGCTTGGTTTATAAAGATACCACGAGGGGATTGGTGGATCTGAATTCCTAGAAAGAATTTCAGCTCCCTCATCATAGATATTTCAAATTTGATGTGCATTAGTTTTTCAAACCTTTTTGAAAGTTTTGGGTTCGTAAAACCAAAAATAATGTCATCAATGTAAATTTGCACAAGTAATATGTCTTCCCCATGTTTAGTTATGAACAAAGTTGGATCGATAGAACCTTTTGAGAATCCTTTGGATATCAAGAATTTGTAGAGTACATCATACTACGCTCTTGGTGCTTGTTTGAGTCCATATAATGCTTTCTTGAGACGGTAGACTTTGTTAGGATGATATGGGTCTACGAATCCATCTGGCTGGTTTACATATACTTCTTCCTTCAAAGGACCGTAAAGAAATGATGTTTTAACGTCCATCTGGTATACCAGGCAACTGGTATAAATGACCATACAACCTCCAACCGAGCAACTGGTACAAATGACTCTTCGAAATCAATTCATTCCTTTTGAGCATATCCCTTAGCTACAAGACAAGATTTGTTGCGGATTATAGTATTTTCCTCATCACGTTTGTTTTTCCAGAGCCACTTCAAGTTAATGACGTTTTTGCAAAGTGGTCTGTCGACTAATTCCAATACATCTAATCGATCAAACTGGTGAAGTTCATCCTGTATCGCTTCAATCCATGCAGAATCAGCCATGGCTTCTTTGATGTTCTTTGGTTCGGTTCAACTCACGATGAGTGCGAACATGCACATTTCGCCATCTATTTTTAGCTGATGTCTTGTTCTAATTGATTGAGAAGGATTTCCAATAACTTGTTCTAATGGGTGATCTTTTATCCAATGTTGTCCAGAAGGATGATGTTAATAGAATGTATGCATGTTTGACGAATCAACATGACGAGACTATGTCTCCCCTCGTTCTTGTACCGGTGTACTAAAGATGTTGACAAATTCATCATTGTTAACTTGTGCATATTCATTATTGGTTTTTGTTTGAATAATGTTCTCAATGGCAGTGACAGTTGGTTCTTGAGTTGGTGCTTGATTTGTAGTTTGAGGTGTGTTGATATGTTCAATGGAGGTGCATCTGCAACAACGGTTGTTGTAGAAGAGTGAGTTGTGTTATGATTTTGACATTTTTAGGATCATCAGCAGCATGTACAGCGGAAGACTTTGACACAACTGGAGTAGTATTCGCATTGATTAATTCATTGAGCATCAGACTAAATAGCAAATCCAGCTCATTTGACGTGTTACTGTCTCAGCTGCTTGAAGAACATTTTATTGACTTTGGGATTCAGGACTTAAACTGTCTTGTTCAAGTACCGTAGTCGGACATTGTGGAACGAGGTCAAAACTGACGTGATCTGACGCCATTTGAGGCAATTCGTCAAAGTTAATATGAATGGTTTCAACTATTACTCTTGTTCTCTTGTTAAATACCCTGTAAGCTCTTGATTGAGTAGAATACCCTACAAAAATACATGCATCACCTTTTTCCTTTATTTTATCAAGATTTTCACCATCCTTGACGATGTAGCAAAGAGAGCTAAAAATGTGAAAGAACTTAACAGATAGTTTTCGGCCATTGATGATGTGGTAAGGTGTTTTCTCAAGTTGTGGAATTACGAGTGAACGGTTTTGAGTAAAACATGATGTTGCAATTGCTTCAGCCCAGATGAAAAAAGGAACTTTAGCGGCGCTTAGCATTGTTCGAGCAACCTCCACAAAAGTAGGGTTCCGTCTTTCGACAACACTGTTTTGTTTAGGTGTTTGAGCAGTTGACGTTCCGTGTCTTATACATTCTTTTGCAAAGTATTCATGAAGAGTTTTATTCAAAAATTCCATGCCTTTGTCAGTTCGAACTATTCTAACTTGAGCCTGAAGTCCTCTTTGGACAAGTGTGAGGAAATCAATGAGAACTGCAGGTGTTTCGTCTTTGGACCTCAAGAAGTGAGTCCAAGTATATCTGGAGTAGTCATCAACAATTACGAGAACATATTTCTTTCCATTAATGCTTTCTACCCGCATAGGACCACATAAGTCCATGTGTAGAAGTTGTAACGGTCTTTTTGAACTCGAGGTAGTCTTAGTGTGAAAAGACTTTCTTTTAGCTTTCCCCAACTCACAAGAAGAACAAAGATGATCTTTGACAAATTTTAATTTTGGAAGGCCAGTGACAATATAATTCTTCGAAAGCAAGTTAATGGTGTCAAAGTTTAGATGAGAGAGACGACGATGCCATAACCATGCTTGAGATGATGTTGCTTTAGCCATTAATCAAATTGAATTGGGAGTTGTTGTGTCTTGAAGAGCAATGGAATACAAATCTGTGCCACGAGAACCTGTGAGAAGATCATTTCCCTTCAAATCACGGATATAACATGTAGACTTTCGGAAAGCAACTTCCAAATCCGCATCACAGAACTGACCAACGGAGAATAAATTATGATTTAGCCCTTCGACGTAATAAACCCTTTTGATAGTAATAGTTCCTTGAACCAAATCTCCATAACCAAGAATTGGTTCAATTTGATCATTCCCAAATTTCACCGTACCCAAAAATTTCTCCACAAAATTAGTTAGAAGTTTAAGATTTCCCGTCATGTGCTTTGAGAACCCAGAGTCGACGATGAATAGAATTATCTCTACGAGCTGCAAAAGAATTAGAAGACAATGGAGTATTGGACATAGTGGAACACCTAGGAGTCATATGTTCTAAAATATTAGCAGTTCTAGATGCATTTCCTAGAGGCATACTAACATTTAGGTTGACATTTCCTGTTATGGACCTAGGTTTCCATTTGTATCCGGGTGGTGTGAACTTAGGATACCACCAACTGCATGTCTTACTAACTTGCTCATATATCTTCCTAATTATGTTTCTAGGTTTCTTGATAGTGGAGTCTGTGGAAACTGTTTTCTTATGGTATGTTGAAACAGATTGGTTCACAATTTGCTTGGGTTTTCTAGTACTAATAGGTACAGCAATAGGTTGTCTAGTCCTAGAATTAATGCCAATGATATAATGAAGAACACACATATCATGATTTTCATTTAGCACACATTTTCCACAAGTAACACAAACAAAGTTAACATTCGAGGTCTTAGCATTCAAACTGTCATTACACGCAGTTACAAATGTTTTATTATTTGAAAACTTAAAATTCCTACGGTGGTCTTCTACTTCTTGCTTCTTCCCTTGACTATTGTTAGGCATGACTCTATCTCCCATTCGATTGCTCTTAAGCTGTGGTCTACTAACGCTAGTAGTGGGAATTACTCCTGTAGAAAAGGACACTCGTGTGTTAGTTTTCCTAATATCTTGAGGCAACTGTGGTGTTCTAGTTTGATTGGGCTCTTTGTGAACTTTATACATTCCTGGAGCAATCACATTTGTGTTCTTTAAGATTGACTTTATATTCTGAGGCAAAATCTGTGCAGTGACTGGTTTTGAAAAATCATTTGACACATTATTTTTGGTAACTGACTTTGACTTTGAAAAATCTTTCTTCTCAAGAGAATCTGAAAAAATAGCCGGTTTTCCCAAAACTGATTGTCTTTGACTTTTAAAAGCATTCGGTTGTCGAATAACTGATGATTTTGCAAACTTAGTTTCCACATATTTTCCTTTCATTTTTTCAATGAGTTTCTTCAACTCACTTATTGCAATTCCTTTGTCTTGTAATTGAGCTTTCAAGTCTTGAATTTCAAAATATTGTTCACGTTCTTTCAGAAATACGTTGGAGTGATTTTCTTTGAAAGATTTGTCATTTTTTATTTTTTCTTTGCATTGTTGTAAATCAAGTTCAAGATTAATCGCATGTTTCTGATTGCTTTCAAAACTCTTTGGACAGTGTTCTACTTTGGAAGCTCTTTTTCATGATTTTTTCTGACATTTTTCCAATGTTTCAAATTATTGATTCTCATATCAGTGTACACACCAAGTATTGCATTCATGTGATCAGCATAATAATATTCCCTTGAAAGTCGGTCGATTTCATTCAAAAACTGTGTTTTTTGAGTTTCCAGTTGAGATTTGAGAGTGTCTACTTCATGTTTAAGAGAATTAAAGTATCTCAAATCAGCAACCATTTCCTCGTTCAAACACAAGTGAAATTTTTCTAAGTCCGCATTGATTCTTCTATGTGGGGGCAAAAAGTTCTTTTCGATTGTGTTTGATGAATGGTTCTATGTTACCAATAATTTGTTCTTTTAGCGATTGTTTGTTTGCATCTTCACTCATGGAAAAAGCGTGTCAAACACTTTTAATTTTGGAAAAGTTCTTTAGAGCTTTTACATTTGATCCAAGGATTGGATTTCATCCATTTCATTTTTATAACCAGGTTGTTTTGTTTATTAAAGGGGGACTCTTTTAAAATTTCATTATTAGCAGACGTATGACTCATTTTTACGGGCTTTGAAAAATATTGTTTTCAGGCGATTTTCATCGTTTGTGCGAACGAACAAATCATAAATATTATTCAACTTGTCATAATCAAAAGGTCTGATTAAATCGCTTAATTTTGATCAACTTTCTTTGTCAAGACGAATTGTTTCGTCAGATTCAGGGGCTAACATTAATGCAAGATTATCATTATAGCAACCTATATCATACAGACGAGGATTCGCTCTTTGAGCTTTCTTGAGGAACTCAGGTTTTGCAAAACTTGTTTTACAATTACGATTAAGCATATTCATTGTTTGAACAGATTGACCGGTTTTATATACAATATCATCCAAAACCTTGACTTTGTTTTCTAAAGCAATGACCTTATCAAGTTCTTTGTCTTCACGAGTTTTGTAAAACTTAATCTGAGCCTCTTTTTCTTGTGACATTATGGAGATGGTTTCTTGATGTGCAAAAAGCTCCTTTTTCATATCCGAAATCGTTTGATTTAAATCATTTATCTTTCGAGTATATTCATTAGATGATTTTTCAGATTCTATTTTGTATGACATTAAATCCCCTTTAGCTTTTGCACAATCGATTGCACCTTCTGACGCTCATATTCACATCATGATATATCCAGTTCCGGCTTGGAACTTCTTAAGGTCTTTGAACATCAACTGATTAGTCTTAGACAGTTCATTGTTTGCTTCTTTGAAATGGTTATTTGATGATTCTAAACTTTTATTTTTGGTTTTAAAATCCTCAATTTCACCTTTCAATTTATCAACTAAGGCCTGGTTTGATGATTCCAAAAATTTATTACGGTTTTTGCTGTCATCAATTTCACATTTTAGTTTTCCAATTAAAGAAGCAAGCAAATCACGTTCTTGATCAATTTCACCAGTATCATCCTGTTATTTTCATGTTTCAATCATAACCTCACTAATCCAATGAATCAATGTGATATTTTTTTTTTTTTGTTTTTTCTACTCTTGTCATCTTTTGTGTCACCTTTTTCCTCCAGATATATGTCATTAACAGATTCAGGTTGATTCAAAGAATGTTCAGTTTCAATGGCAAACACATTATAGGTATCATTACTATTTTGTACCTTATGCAATGGCTCAGTATCAAAGATGGGTCCAGAAATATCAGCAACATCTGGAGTAACTTCTTGAATCTGTGCCATGTACACATAATGTGCTTCCAATTCTTGTTCGTCAGACTCATCATCAGTGTCATCCTTCCAATCAGCTTGCTCTGCATTCAACTGAACTCCAGCTTCCTCTTGCTTACGCAATAACATCTTTTCCTTGTGATAAGTTGCTCCTTTGCTCATTTCGTTTTCTAACATTCCCTTGATACATGCCCATATTCCTTGCAATTATAACACTGAATCCCAGACTTTTGCATAACCAGAGTACCTACATTTTCCCTAGCCCCAGCAACATTAATACCTCTGATTTTTCTATATAGTTCTCTGTGATTCTTAGGGAGAATTATCTTGTTAGCTCTACTGGTGTTTGATGAAGTTCAAAGGTTGGTGTTGGTAGGTTTGTAGATTTTCTTGAACGGAGAGAAATTAAAGCCATGAGTTTATCAATTCAATATTCCTTTGACATTTCATCATCTTTAGTAATTGTTGCAGGTTCTTGATCATAAATAGGAGCAGAAGAGTTGACAATTGCTTTTCCTCAGTTTCTGGTAGCTTGTTGTGATCTGGTTGAGGAATATTGAGTGTTGTGATTAGGATAGTTTTGAGGACAGTAACCTGGTTATTGTTGAGCAAATAGTGCAAGTGGATTAGCAGTACGTGTTAGTCTTTCAGCTCTTATCTTGTGGACATCATTCTGGTGTTGCTTCAGGATGTCATAAAGTTTGTGATAGGAGACAGTCTTCAGCTCTTGACTTTGCTTAACAAGTGTCACAAACCTTTGCCATTCTGGTTGTAGTTGAAGTAAGAACTGGACATTTACTTGATGATTAGTAACATCACATTGATTCCTTACAAGCTCATTCATCATCTTATAGAACCTTAAGTAATACGATTCAAGTGATTCACCATCCCGTGATGTGAATTTTCCTCAAATTCAATACAAATTGGTTTCAAATATATTGAACATTGCTTGATTCACCTTGTTTCACCTTTCAATGGCTTTCCCTTTTCACATGCATTAGGACAAGCATCATAACTATGGAGTAGATTATCGTTATCCATCCTGTGAGAATGGATCTGAACGGCTTCCGGCTTCCGGATTCAGTTGATCACGTATGCTGTAAACATTTCTTTTATAGTTCTCCATGTACCCTTCTGAGTTGTTTCAGATTACTTCAGCAACTGGAACAGTCTTCTTCGGCCATTTGACCTTGTATGTAGATTTTTGGAGACAATAGTGGGATGTGTTCATTATAGGTTTGGTGCGATGTATCTCTTGATTCTGGTATTTCCACTGAAGTATTACTCAGTGCTAACATTGGTGGTTGATCTTTTCACCTGCTGCCTTGTTAGCATTGTGAAGAGCTTTCGATTGTTTGAGTTTGCAAATTTTATTGGTATTTGACTTTTGTTGAATTTTTGAATGGTATCGGATCTTATGTGTTATGAGGTGTTTGTTTGTGGTTAAATGAATTCATTAACCTTCCACGGGATTTTCAAACCCCCCCCCTAGATTAAAAAACCGAGAAGAGAAAGAATTACTTGTCGGGATTTTACAAAATCAATAGAAACACCATGAAAGTAGAATTGATTTGAAGTTAAGGTTTGATGTTTGAATAATTAATTAACGTTTTAAGTCGAAAGTTTATGGTTAATTAAAGTCCAAAGTCCAAAGTCCAATTCAATAAGGTTCTAAAAATTCAAAGTTTTTCAAACAGTTGGTAAACTGCTGGCAGTGGAAATGCACTCTAGATTTGATAAATTAAGTTTGTTATATAAGAAAGTCGTTGATAGATTAAAGTTCAAAGTCAAGTTTGTAACGTTGAACATACTTGATGGTACGTTTTAAAAATTGTTTTTTTAATATTAGACTTCAACATTTTTTATAAAATCGTACGCATGTCAGAAGCATTGTAATAGTGGGATCGTTTTGTTCGTAATTTGATGATCTTTTCAATGGCTTCACAACTACAAAAACAGGCTAATGCAACGAAAAGTTTGCAACGGTATATTTTCGTTGCAAATTTGCAACCGTAATGCAACGAATTACCAACCGAATAGCATCGACAAAGAAAAAGGTTCCAAATCCGTTTGAAAATATAAACTAATTTCTTTTTTATATATTGTTATTTTTTCCGTTGCAAGTAATACAAAATTGCAACGGAAATGCAACAAAAGACAAAAATAAGTCTAAAAGGAATTACAATTTATTTTTCATTGCAATTTTGTTACAAATTTTCAGAATTGCAACGAAATAGCAACCGAATGATTAAAAGTGAAACATGAAAGAAATTCTCATTTGTATTTTGTTGCAAGTCCATTGCAAATTTAATTAGCAACGGAATTGCAACGGAAGAACAAAAAAACTCTAAAGCTAATTTGAAAGAAATTATTTTTTCGTTGCAAGTAATAAAAATTTGCAACATAAAAGCAATGAAAAATATAAGCCTAAAAGAAATTATAATTTATTTTCTGTTGCAATTCCGATGTAAATTTTCATACGGAATAGCAACCGAAAGGCAAAAGTGAAATGTGAAATAAGTATTACGAAGCTTGAGTAACACTTGAACAAACCATCTTTGTAATGTGTGGGAGTTACTATGAGTAACCGTTTATGCCAAATGAATGGATTTATTCGGGAAGTTGTAAATGCTTTCTATTTATAGGAAATGTTGATAGAAATAATGCCTAAAAACTTTGTTAATATTTTTCGATCTCTCTATGTTTTGATAATCACAAAATGTAAAAACAATTAATGAAAAATTAATTGTAAACAAGTAATTACTAGTAAATTTTAATTTCGAAAATTTAATCACTTAAAGGTATGAATAAAAAAATGATTAATGTATTTTATGATTAAAGAATTTTTTATTTTAACCTCACACTTTTTATAAAAATGTCACAAACATTTTTATATCTTTTACAAAAACATTTTTAAATTTAAAAGAAATGTTTTATTCAAATAAATATTTTAAATTCAATTTTTCTACCAAAAAACGGCTAGAAATGTTCTAGAAAACACCTCCCTCAGAAAAGACAAAAAAGGGAACGTTAGGCTTGGGCGGCCCCCTTAATTATAACAGGCGGCCCCCTTAATAATTAAGGGGACCGGCCTATATTTAAGGGGACCGCCCAAACAAAAAACCAGCTCAGTTGGCCTATAAATACTAGACTATTCTCCACTGATTTTCTTACCTTTTACACACACTTTCTTTCTGTTCTTAATCGGTTTATACCTTTCTTTCTTTCCTTTGATCATTTAATCATAAAGCCTCGCTTCCAAGTGATCCAAGCTTTGATCCTCAAGTGCAAGAGAAGAATACTTCCTACCATCAAGTGAAGAAGTATTATAGCTTAGTGTGTGTGTCCTTGCAACCATGTTTCAATTGTATTATATCTTGTAAATCATTTATGTATATTGTGAAGGTGTGTTTCATACTTGTGTATACTAAGTAGATTGTGGTGATCATTGTAAGTTTAGTTAGATAGGGGTGATCTTAGTAAGTAGTGATAGATTGGTGTGATCATAGTAGTGTCTTGGTAAAGTGAAGTTGTGAAGCAAAGTGAAGTTATGAAGCAAAGTGAAGTTGTGAAGCAAAGTGAAGTTGTGAAGTAGAGAGAATTTGTGAAGTGAAGCCAAGTTGTGTAGTGTCATGAAGTGGTGTGTTTAGTTTTGATAGATTGGTTCTAGTAGGATAGACTCAAACCATTTGCTTCAGACAGTAATTGGTGTAAGCTAAGTTGTGTACGGTTTTCTACGCCTTAAGGGAGCTTGTCGTACGTAGTGAAGAAAACTCTCGCGTTTGGTGCGGTGTGGTGGGGGGGTTGGGGTTGGGTGGTGGGGGGTGTGGGCATAGAGGAGCGGAGTTGGCGAAGAGGTGCTTCGTTACCAAACCACTATAAAATCTCATGTTGGTTTGATCTTTCTCATCTCTGAGCTCTTATCTTGCATGTTTATTTTATATATTATCAATTTACTTACTTATTAGTTAAATTGTTCCAGATTGTGAGAAATTGTGAATTACATAAAGACGAATCAAGTTTTTATAACAATCATAACTTTATTTAAAAGCAGTGTAACTATTTTAATCCCCTTTAGTTTTCTAAATTTGGTATCAAGTAGCCACGTCAAACAAGATTTTCTAAAATAAACTGTATTTTAAATTGAATCGATCTATGAATCGGAAACTTATTTTATGAAGGGCAAGCTATCTGCAAATACCACATCTATTTGAAAGTGATGAGTTTATTTTTGGAAAAATAGATTCGAAACTTATGTGAAATCAAAAGATCTAGATCTTTGGCATGTTATTACCTATGGTGATTTTCCTCCTATTCAAAATATTCCCGAAACTAAAAAGGATGAAATTGTACCATTTGACAAACAAAAAGATGATCTTAAAAAGAAACTTGCAAAAAATAATGAAGCTAAAATGGTAATTTATAATGCTTTACCACGTAAAGAATATGAAAGAATTTTTATGTGTAAAACCTTAAAAGAAATTTGGGATACTTTATTAATCACTCACCAAGGTAATAGTCAAGTCAAAGATAATAAAATAGATCTTCTTGTTCAACAATATGAACAATTTACGATTCTAGAAGAGGAATCAATAGATAATTCTTTTGCTAGATTTAACACTATCATTACTAGTCTAAAATCACTTGATGAAGGTTTTTCTAGCAAGAATTATGTTAGGAAATTTCTTAGGGCGCTTCATCCTAAATGGCTCTCAAAGGTTATGGCTATTGAAGAATTAAAAGATTTAACATCTCTATCACTTGATGAACTTATTGGAAACTTGAAAGTTTATGAAGTAATAATTAAAAATGATTCTGAAATGGTCAAAGGTAAAAGAGAACAAAATAGATCTCTTGCTTTAAAGGCCAAAAAGGAATCAAGTGATAAAGATAGCTCAAATTTCAATAGTGAAGATGAAGAATACGCCATGGCCGTAAAAGAATTCAAGAAAATTTTCAAAAGACGAGGAAGATTTACAAGACAACCACGAGACTAAAGAAAGTCATTTCAAAGAAGTAAAAGTGACAAAGATGGTAAAAGTGAAAGAAAATGCTTTAGATGTGGAGATCCAATATTTCCTCGGTGAATGTCAAAGTCAATCAAGAAAGGCAATACGTTACAAAAGCTTCATTGGAGGAGATGGGTGATAGTGGCAACGTGAGGATGAAAAGATAAGACGAATAACTTGTCTTGTAGCCTAAGGCATCAATGATATTATTCTTAGGAATAAACTTTGAGCCCGGCGAATGGATTAAAGATAGTGGATGCTCGAAGCATATGACGGGTAACCGAAAATTGTTTTCTACCTACAAAGCGTATAACGGAGGGAACGTCATTTTTTAAAGCAATTTACGAGGCAACATCATAGGCAAAGGTACGATTTCTCATGACTCCCTAATTATTAAAAATGTTAAGCACGTAGATAATTTAAAATTTAATTTGCTTAATATTGGTCAAATATATGATAATAAATGAAAAGTAGTATTTACCGAACATGATAGCGAAATAATCAAAGACGAAAAGGTCATAGGTAGAGGAATTAGAAAAAGAGGACTATATGTGATGAAATTAGGAAATAAACTGGAAGATAAAATATGTCTTGCAACTTTAGATGAAAACTCCACTGTATGACATAGAAGATTAGGTCACACAAATACAATTAATTCAATCATTGGCTTCTAAAGAATTAGTTACCTAAGCTTAAATTTGACCGACATTTTTGTGACGCTTGCAAAATTAAAAAGCAAGCTCATGCTAGTCACAAAGCCAAAAATATAGTATCAACAACTAGATGCTTAGAATTATTACACATGGACTTATTTGGCTCATCCGTCGTACAGAGTTATGGAGGAAACCGTTATACCTTAGTAATTGTAGATGATTATTCTCAATATACATGGACTAGTTTTTTAGAAAATAAAACCGAAGCATTCGGGAATTTGATAATGAAGTAAAATTCGAAAACTATTGTGAGTTAAATAGAATTTCTCACAATTTCTCTGCTCCTTCGTACATCACACAATCAATGGAGTTAGTAGAAAGAAAGAACCTGCACTTTACAAGAAATGAGTAGACCATGTTAAATGAACAATCTATTCCACAAAAATTTTGGTGTAATGGGGTCGATACATCAACCTACATAATAAATAGAATCTCCATTTGACATATTTTAGGAAAAACCCCATACGAGTTATTAAGAGGTAGAAAACCAAACCTAAACTATTTCAAAGTATTTGGAAGTAAATGCTTTATTCTTAATACAAAGGATTACCTCACCAAGTTCGACCCAAAGTCGTATGAAGGTGTTTTCTTATGATACTCTCAAAATAGCAAAGCCTATATAATTCTTAACAAACATACAATGAAAATTAAAGAATCCTTGAATGTGACATTCGATGAAACTCCTTCTCCGTCTAAAACATCACCTTTGGAGGATGATGATTTAGTTGAAGAAGAAGCTATTGAGGTTAGTAAAACAAGACCTTTAGGAAATAATCTCGAAGATAAATCTATAGAAAATAATGAAATTATAAACATAAAAGAATCTATAGCACCTTTAGAAAAAGTTAAGGTACTTTAAATCCCAAATAACTCTCCCCCCTAGATCATAAGCCAAGACAAAAGTAATTTCGTTGTTTTCTTTAAAAACCTTAGAACCTAACAAATATAAATGAAAGGGGGCCACAAAAGATGAAAGTTGGGTAATTGCTATGCAAGAAGAATTAAACCAATTCGTATCAAATGATGTTTGGGAATTAGTCCCAAATCCTATGGATATGACTATAATTGGAACTAAATGGGTATTTAGAAATAAGCTTGACAAAAATGGTGTCGTATCTAGAAACAAAGCTAGGCTAGTTGCCCAAGGTTATAATCAACAAGAAGGAATTGATTATGACGAAACTTATGCACCCGTAGCTAGATTAGAATCCATAAGAATATTGTTAGCTTATGCATGCGCACTAGACTTCAAATTATTTCAAATGGATGTAAAGAGTGCATTCCTTAACGGTTTTATCAATGAGGAGGTTTACGTGGCACAACCTCTGGGATTCATTGACTTCGCAAAACCTAATCATGTCTATAGACTTAAGAAAGCTCTTTACGGACTCAAACAAGCTCCTAAGCTTGGTATGATAGATTGAAAGATTTCCTTATTAAGTATGATTACACCATGGGAATGGTAGATAACACACTCTTTACTAAACAAAAGGACCCCAATCTTATCATTGTCCAAATATATGTTGATGATATTATATTCGGATCAACTTATCAAGAGATGTGTGATGAGTTTGCCAAAATCATGCATGACGAGTTCAAAATAAGTATGATGGGGGAACTAAATTTTTTTCTTAGGTCTACAAATAAAACAATTAGAAGATGGTATATTCTTTAATCAATCAAAATATATAAAGGAGATGCTTAAGAAATTTGGATTAGAAGACTCTAAGCCAATGAAAACTCTTATGTCTACGGAAATGAAACTCACGAAAGACGAAGAAGGTGGGTCCGTAGACAATACCAAATATAGAGGTATGATAGGAGGTTTACTATACTTAACGGCAAGTAGGCCCGATGTCATGTTTAGTGTTTGCCTTTGTGCATGCTTCCAAGAGGATCCTAAAACCTCTCACCTTGAAGTGGTTAAATGTATCTTCTGATACGTTAAAGGCAATACGCACTTAGGATTATGGTATCCTAAGGGGTCCGGCATAGAAACCATAGTATATGCGGACTCTGATCATGGGGGAGATTACGTGGACCAAAAAAGCACTAGTGGTATTTGCACGTTTTGGGATGTTGTTTAACATCTTAGTTTTCGAAGAAGCAAACCGCTCTTGCTATTGCCACTACCGAAGCCGAATATGTACGCGCCGGAAAGGCATGTCAACAAGCATTATGGATGAAACAAGCTCTCATAGATTATGGCATTAGGATAGATGACATTTCTATAATGTGTGATAACAAAGGAGCTATAGACTTAAGTAAAAATCCCCGTACAACACTCTCGTACCAAACACATTGAGATTTGCCACCATTTCCTTCGTGACTGATGTGTCGTTGTGTGGTGTATATTTTATTGATTCAAGTTTTAAATTTATATTTTTCCGACTAAACCAATAATAACACTTTAACAGGCAGTGTACCCGATCGGTGGTAGTTTTGTGGTAAGTAGGGTGTCGAACACTTGAAGCGAGGTTAAATCTATCAATTTAATTAATATCTTGGTTATCTAATCTATGTTAATTCTATTCTATTCTAAACCTATGTCAGTCCTAGTTCCTAATTCTAACGGGAAAAGAGGGGTTTTCAGCCTGAGAGACTGGCATGATTTGGTTGGTGACTACAATCAATTCAAGGCACTTTAACCCACACAAGCTAATAAACAAAAGATAAAAGAGCGGTCAAGCCGAATATAAGAAAACTGTATTAACCATTATTAATCCAATTAGAAAGTTGGTTTGTTTATTAAGTGCAATGATTTCTTCTCTCGAGGTGACATATCATTCTTAAGACTTAGGCGTTACATCATCCTAAGACCTAGAGACATTAATTCTGTCACAATTAAATTATCCACATAAAGCATCCTTATTTGCTGATTATAATCTATCTTAGGGATTAAAGCAATGGTGATCTTGTTAAACCCTAGCTCATAGAGACTTTACACACTTACCGCTTAATGGCAATTTATACACTAGTAGTCCACTTGTCCGACTATCCAATAGAATCAGAACGTTACTTGTTGAATTATCTAGGTCACCTGCTAGTCAACACGATCAATAAACTATTGGCAATATCCAATTAACTAGTTAAGCCTGAAGCGTATCCTAGACACAGACTTAGAAGGACAATATTTGTGTAACTATTATTCTAGATGTATAAATTACTATATGGAGAGCTATCCTAGACTCTAGATCTACTTGGTCTATGGTATGTGTTTAATTACACATACATTTGACCATTAAAAACGGACTTAAATGACCAAAAACGTACCAAAAATACATTGTATTTGTATGTTTTTACTTATAGTGTGCAGGAAACGGATATCCGACAAAAGGACGAAAAATCAAGCCAAAACGAAAAAACCAAGCACGGGAATGTAAAGAGCGTGAAAATCCAAAGTAAAAAAGTCAAAGTCAAAGTCAACCAAAAAGTCAACCTAGTCAAGGTCAAAGTCAAAGTCGAACCAAAACTGAAGAAATACTTAATGGGCCCACCCGTACCCATCTAATGGGCCAGGTCATCCCATTAACGTATTAAATGAAGACTATTATAAAGAAATAGGCCCAAATCCCTTTATTTTATACTCGGCCCAAAAGTTAAATAAAAGCCCAATCCCACTTAACTGAGTTAAGCCCATTATACACTTAACCCCTTAACGCTGTTAGTCCAAAGGACTGTGGATGCAATAGCATCATACACATTCAGGGGCTATTCTTGCCAACTCCCTAAAATCTTTTACACCACAACCCTGTCCTTCCCCCCTCACAAACATTACTAAACCTTCAAGGGTTGCCAAAATGTCGGTAAGACACACATGGAGGAAGAAGTTGAACCATTGTAACTCTTCAAATGAGGTTGATGTTAACTTACCAACACCAATGCCCAAGCCACAATCTCCTATCAATGAACCTACTACTCATTCAAACCATGTTTCGCTACAATCTTACTCGCTTCCACTTAGTGATTCTTGTGACACTAATGTTGGACAAGCTTCCATTTCACCAAGCATCAATCAACCTCAAACACAACCCCCCATTTCCTCACTTGCTCATCAATCCACATGTTGCTAGTGTGCTTCATGCTCAAACTCCTCTCTCACCTTAAGGTGACAACCACCCACAACCTCCCATTTTCCTGCCTTCTCCCAAGTAGATAAATGGCTCATGAATGACATTAACCAACTTAAACTTATCAAAACTCTTAGCCATGTACCTCATCTATGTAACACTTTCTCATTTCCTTAGTCTCTAAACTTACCTCATACCATCAACTTGGATCAAGTTAAACAACATGTTGGTTATTGTCCTTGTTGCATCTTTACCTAAAAAAATTCCTCACCTTGAGTGAAGATATCAATTGGATTGAATTTCTTCTCACTCGACCACAACCACCACCTCAAGTCCACCGAGATTACCCTTAAACAACCACCTCCGCTCCAAACTCTCCACCAACAACCAACTAAGCATATTACATGCTTACTTTTTCTGGCTTTCAAATAATGTCCAACCACTCCCTTTGCAAGCAAGTCCAATATTTCCTATGGCAATCTAGAATAAATAGGACTATGTTAGTTTAATTCTATGATGATGTAACTAATATGCTATCAAGCTATATTTCTACTTGGTGTATGCATTGCTTGTGTGTTTCTTCATAATTTATTATGTTTAATGAATGGACTTTAGTCGTATGTTTTATTTACGCACTTGTTTGCTCTTTCGTAGATTGAATTTTTCATATCCATAAAAGTTAAGCCTAGTTGATATATATTTGTGATTATTAGTTTACACAAATAACTTGACACTTGTTAAGTATTATCAACATGTTTAAATTTTTTTTTGCTACATGTTAGAAATAGTTGTCTTGTTCTTCTAACTTGTTTTTGTAGCAAAGTTACCATAGCTTGATTCCTTGGTGCCCTCAAACGATGAGGAGTACACATCAAGGGGGAGCATTTATTCCATCGAATTTTACTAACATTCAACGATGAAGCCTTTTTGATTCTACAAAAAAGAGGGGAGAAAGGGAAAAAAACTCCACTAAATACTTGTTAAAAATAATATTACATTTAATGAGTTTTAGCTATTTTGTAATCACAGTCAAAGGGGAGGTATTATTGATAGAAATAATGCCTAAAAACATTGTTAATATTTTTCGATCTCTCTACGTTTTGATAATCACAAAATGTAAAAAAAATTAATGAAAAATTAATTGTAAACAAGTAATTAGTAGTAAATTTTCATTTCAAAAATTTAATCACGTAAAGGTATAAATAAACAAATGCTTAATGTATTTTATGATCAAAATATTTTTTTATTTTAACCTCACACTTTTTATAAAAATGTCACAAACATTTTTATATCTTTAAAAAAAATATTTTTAGATTTAAAAGAAATGTTTTATTCAAATAAATATTTTGAATTCAATTTTTCTACCCAAAAATGGCTAGAAATGTTCCAGAAAACAAATTCCTCAGAAGAGATAAAAAAGGAGCGTCAGCCTTGGGCGGCCCCCTTAATTATAACGGGCGGCCCCCTTAATAATTAAGGGGAACCGGCCATATCTAGGGACCGCCCAGTCAAAAAACCAGCTCAGCTAGCCTATAAATACTAGACTATTCCCCACTGATTTTCTCACCTTTTCACACACTTTCTTTATGTTCTAAATCAGTTTATACCTTCCTTTCTTTCCTTTGATCATTTAATCATAAAGTCTTGCTTCCAAGTGATCCAAGCTTTGATCCTCAAGTGCAAGAGAAGAATACTTCCTGCCATCAAGTGAAGAAGTATTATAGCTTAGTGTGTGTCCTTGCAACCTTGTTTCAATTGTATCATATCTTGTAAATCATTTGTGTATATTGTGACGGTGTGTTTCCTAGTTGTGTATACTAAGTAGATTGTGGTGATCATTGTAAGTTTAGTTAGATAGGGGTGATCTTAGTAAGTAGTGATAGACTGGTGTGATCATAGTAGTGTCTTGGTGAAGTGAAGTTGTGAAGCAAAGTGAAGTTGTGAAGTAGAGAGAAGTTGTAAAGTGAAGCCAAGTTGTGTAGTGTCATGAAGTGGTGTATTTAGTTTTGATAGATTGGTTCTAGCTAGGAATAGAACTCGACATTTCTCTTAGTGTCAGTAATTGGTGTAAGCTAAGTTGTGTACGGTTTTCTACGCCTTAAGGGAGCTTGTTGATGTAGTGAAGAAAACTCTCGAGTTTGGTGCTCGAGGAGCGGAGTAGGGCGAAGAGGTGCTTTGTTACCGAACTACTATAAATCCTTGTGTTGTGGTTTGATCTTTCCATCTCTTATCTTGCATGTTTATTTTATATCGTATCAATTACTTACTTAATTAGTTAAATTGTTCATATTGTGCAAATTGTGAATTCACATAATGACGAATCAAAGTTTTTATAAACAAACATAACTTTAATTTAAAAAGCTGTAAACTATTCAACCCCCTTTCTAGTTTTCCATAGGAAAGAATTAGGGTTTGCAAATAAACTCTTTGAGGAGTGATTAATGGTTGTGGGGAGGCCACACGTTGATCATCCAAGAGCATACAAGGAGGACTGTATGACCTACTACTCAAGTGTTGGATTGTACATCTTAACTGTTAGTTGTACATGCTATGTTCAACGGATGAGTCGAGATGTTATTATTATACAGTAGATGTTCAACGGATGAGTCGAGATGCTATCGTTATACATTAGATGTTCAATGAATAAGTCAAGATTCTATCGTTGTACATGAGATGTTTAACGGATGAGTCAAGATGGTATCGTTGTACATGAGATGTTCAACAGAGGAGTCGAGATGCTATGTTATACATTAGATGTTCAACGGATGAGTCTAGATGCTAGCGTTGTACATGAGATGTTCAACGGATGAGTCGAGAAGTTATCGTTGTACATGAGATGTTCAACGGAGGAGCCGAGATGCTATCATTATACATTAGATGTGCAACTGATGAAGACTAGATGTTAGCTTGTGAAGTGTTCCAAAAAAGGCAATTGGAATAACAAGAAGCTTTGACGGTTGTGAGAGTAGAGATACACAAGAATTCTACCGCCCAACTAAGTTATATGATGTTAACATCAATAACGGGTAATTTTTGTTGCTAAATTTTAGATATGATCCTTTTAGACATTTTGTTATCTTCACATGTAAAATTAAAATCTTGGATTGGTACGTAGATTTACATATATTGAAATGTATGTGAATTTATTAGTTTCTTTTTGACATTGTGTTTATCTTTATATTGTTTCGATATAGATTTTATCAGATTTTTTTATGCTTTAAACCGCCGTAAAACCAGCGACATATTAGCGATCATTTTTTAGATACCGTCGTTAACTTCATATTTTAGTTGTTGCAAAATGTTGCGGTTGCAAAAGTTACCGTTGCAAAACCCATAGCAAAATATAACCGTTGCAAATGATGTGTTGATGCAAAAAATATCCGTTGCAAAATTTTGGGAAAATGTCTTCGTTGCAAAAAGAGTCTTTAGTTCAAACAAATTATCTTTCGTTGCAAAACAGTTGCAAAAAATTTCATGCTTGTTGCAATTCGGTTGCAAATTAAATTTGCATAGAGCCTTTTTGCAATAGTCAAAATTCATTGCATTTCCGTTGCAAATAGCGTTTTGCAACGAGTTTGCATCATATTTGAACGGTTGCATTAGGCCAGTTTTGTTGTAGTGCTTTTTTTCTAAATGAATCGATAGATTTGCGCTCCATATTTGATAAATAAAATTTGTTATATAAAAAAAGCGTAGATAGGTTAAAGTTCAGGGTGCGTTTTGAAAGTTTTTTAAAAAAATATATATATTAAACTTCAACATTTTTTATAAAAGCATACGTATATCAGAAGCATTGCAATATTTGGCTCATTTTGTTCGCAATGCGACGATCTTTTCAGTGATATTTTTTTCGGAAGGAATCGCTAGATATACGCTCCATATTTGATAAATAAAGTTTGTTATATAAAAAAGTCGTAAATAAGTTAAAGTTCAGGGTGCTTTTTTAAAATATAAAAAAAAAACTTTTTTTACATCGGTAAGTGTGCAACTTTGAATATTTTATTGTTTTTACTGTTGTTAGCAACAATTTATGGTGTATCATATAAGCGGGGTTAATAACTCGTGCACTGCCGCGGAGCGCGCGGGACTATAGGACTCACCTTACAACGCACCGATAACCTCAAAGCATATTTCTATAAGTATTTAAAATACATGTCAGAAGTATTGCGATATTTGGCTCGTTTTGTTCGCAATTGGTGATCTTTCCAGTGACATTTTTTTTCGAATAAATCGATAGAAATGCGTTCAAGATTTGATATATAAAGTTTGTTATATTAAAAAGTCATGGATAAGTTAAAGTTTAAGGCTGGGTTTGTAACACTTAGCATATTTCAGGGTGCGTTTTGATTTTTTTTTAATATATATATTAAACTTCAACATTTTTTTATAAAATCAGACGCATGCTGGAAGCATTTCAATATTTGGCTCGTTTTGTTCGCAATTCGATGATCTTTTCAGCGACATTTTTTTTCCGAATAAATCGAAAGATATGCGCTCTGTAATTGATAAATAAAGTTTGTTATATTAAAAAGTCAAAAATAGGTTAAAGTTCAAGGTGCGTTTTGAAAATTGATTTTAAAAAAATATTTTTTCCACTTCGGTAGTATCGAAATGAACAGTGTTTTTTGAATATTTTAATCGATATTGTTGCTAGATTCTCAAACATATTTATGTAAGTATTTTAAATACATGTCAGAAGCATTGCGAAATTAGGCTCGTTTTGTTTGTAATTGGGCGATTTTTCCAGCGACATTTTTTTTTGAATAAATCGATAGAGTTGCGTTAAAGATTTGATAAATAAAGTTTGTTATATTAAAAAGTCATGGATAAGTTAAAGTTTAAGGCCAGGTTTGTAACACTTAGCATATTTCAGGGTGCGTTTTGAATTTTTTTTTAAATATATATTAAACTACAACAATTTACATAAAATCGGACGCATGCCGGAAGCATTTCAATATTGGGCTCGTTTTGTTCGCAATTCGACGATCGTTTCAGCGACATATTTTTTTTCCAATAAATCGATAGATTTGCGCCTCGTACTTGATAAATAAAGTTTGTTTTATTAAAAAGTCATAAATAGGTTAAAGTTCAGGTTGCGTTTTGAAAATTGGTTTTTTTTTAAAATGCCACCTCGGTGGTATCGAAATGAACAGTGATTTTTGAATATTTTAATCAATGTTGTTGCTACAGTATACTGTGTTTTAATATAAGAGGGAGGTTATATTAGAAACCCTCCCTTTCTTGGATACTGGGGGACTAATCCCACCCATCCATCCAAAAATATCTAAGGGCTGAGATTAAAACCCACTTATTAATTAAAAAAAAGAAAAATAATAAAAAAAACAGAGGGGTATGTTGGTAAAATTACAACACACAACTACCCACACACGATTTCATAACTCAATCGTCCTTTCATTTCAAAAACACATACAAAAAAACACACACTACTCACACAGTTACACCGATCAAAAAACACACACTAAAACACACACATAACCCTAGATCTAACAACAAATCATCAAAATCAAAGCAAAAATCATCTAAAAATGGAGGTAGAAGACGCGTTCGGGTAAAAAACCGAAGAAAATAACGATTAAAATCAAAGATAAAGGTATAAAAACACACAATATCTACATTTTTTAGTGTTATTTTAAATTTAATACTGTTTATAAAGTTTTTTGATGAATATATTGTCATTTTTAGTTGCAGTGATTTGGATTTTAATGAAAAAAATGTGATTAACTATTGTTTATAGATGTTTATAGATGCTTTAATGATGTTATAGTGATAAGTTTTA